>JAQFXU010000785.1:0-40448 GCA_034693705.1 Spatulosminthurus flaviceps
AATTGTAACAGGTTTCCACGTCCAAGCCTTTTGACCCAGGAATCCTATCGATTTTCAAAATTATTTTTTAGAGTGTAACTATATACGCCCTTTAATCGTACCTTCGTACCGAACAACCTGATTTGCTTATCACAGCTAAACTTTATCAAAAGCCCGGGTAAAAACCGCGAAAATGTATTCCACCCCAGCTAATGATACCAACAATTCAGTCTCAACAGATGGACGTGTTAGAATATGCAGCAACATGTACACACAGCAACAATGAGAAGCACGTGCCAACACTGACAATCGTAACGTGCTGTCTTTTAGTCACTTGCTGCTCTACAATACCGAATAAGCAGTGCATTGTTTCACACGTGTGTTCAGCATATTGTTGGAAGCATATAAGTGCCACCATAAAATTGAATCAAGTTTAAGGATAAAAACCTAACAATATACAGGCGTCTGTGTAATCACATGCGGCCCCTTTACACTTATTAAATACCCGATTCATGAATCCATCAATAAATCGCCGACCCGCTGCTTCAAATCAAATAAAATGCAGTTTATGATTTTTTAAGCACTCATTGTTCTTAATATTCATGGGATTTTTCTTACACTACTTCCTTACATCATTACCCATTTAAAATCACGTGAGGGAATTTACTTTATTTTTCCCGTAATTATAACATTCACAAGTGGTAGTTACAGCTCACACTTCGAAAACAAAACAAACAATAAACACCTTTGAATTTCCACCAATTCATGCAAAATTGTCCCAGGTAAGTGTAGCTATATATTCTCCCCTTAACAGATTTTTGTCAGTAGCAACACCAGTCGTCTACGAGATGGTTAGTAAATTGTTGAGAAGATACTCACTCAGAGATATTGCAGGCCTCTCGAAAAAGTAAACTATAGGAGACTCTTTCAAATATTCCAGCACTAAATATTTAAAGAGCTCTAGCTACGTCCTTTTAGAATATAATGTAGGTTCCATTTAGATAAATAACATTTTAGCCATTCCTGCATACCTCTACAGAGTTGTGTACTTAAAACGTATATATAGAGCTATACTGTACTGTAAGACTGCACAGCAGTGTCATGTTTTCTACTCACATCGAACAGATAGGTTGACTATATATGTGAGTGTAGAACACATTAATTATGTATGAATTTAAATGCGAGTGTATTTATATATGTGTATGTTGTAACCACATCTGCTATTTACTAAAGCTGTACACTACTGTATACTACTGTGTGACAAAGGCTACCACAACTATCATCAGAATTTGAAAAAAAAACTCACGCTTACATGACGAATGTTGACATGAGTACCCCTGTTCATCATTATGATAAAAAAGGAACTTGTTGATACACTCTCTAGAAAGTTTCGAGATTTCAAAGGTAGCAAGTTGCAATCTAACAAAACTATTCAAGTATGCAAGTCAATGTAGTCGTCGGAACTGCACTTCTACATCCATGTTCTGTACCCTGCATATATTATCATAGTGGAACATTATACATTGTATTGTGTGTATATACTTAAAATGTAAATAATTATGTTAATTAAATCCCATAATTCCCATATGAAATCATGCAATATTCAACCAAAATTTCCCTCAAATCAGTCATTAAGAACATCCACCCAAAATAATATGATCTTTAAATAAAATTTTTTAAATAAATTAAAATAATAAAATATTTATAAATCATATATTCAAACATCAATATATATAAAACCAAATAATACAGTGTCAACATAAAAAATACACGTCCCACCCAACCCCTCATACAATAAATCACATAAAATACTTTCAAAATTGTAGATAAGAGTCGTCTAAAAGCTATTGCTCGTCAACCTTCAAAAGCCAAAGGAACATACCTAAACATGGTACAAACATATTACTAATACAATATAATCATGATAGATAGTGCAATTGGATTTATACTTTTTATGCTCCAAGTACTAAGTTAAGTATATAAAGAGAGCCTAGGTATAAAGTGTACACCACACCGATGCGAGGGCTTTCCGCTTATAAAATACAGGTAGTCGGGGATCTACATATACGCACATTTAGATTAAACACCATGTCGACATGACCCAGTTCGGTGAGCAAAATGTGAGCATTACACACATATCGAAGGATTTAGTATATATAAGACTTACATGAGTGGCATACATATTTGGCCGATATTTCAGTCCTTTAGGATGATTGAGCTCACTATTATTACAATTAATATTTTTATTTTAATCAATTTTATTTCTACAACACCCCAAACCCTACTTCCTATATAATTAGTCGATATTCTCAAGGTTTCCAGAATGATTCATGAAGACGAAATAAAAAAATAATTTTAAATCCGCCAATTTTTCCCCTCTCCATGCGTTGGCTCACTTACTTCAAATTCATTGTAAATTATATGGTTACCGTGTGTTTGGACTGCGAACAATAATAATTATTATTTCCCCCGGAGTATGTGCGAAATATATTCAGAAATTTGGAGAGATTATTGAAGAAAGGTAAAAACATGCGGGCTGCGGTCTTTATAATACATCATACAAAGAGTAACAAGAGAACACGGAATTAAAATAGTGTATGTAGTATAAAAAAACTAGAGACTATAGTACTCTTGGATATACCTTGTTTTTTGAAACTATATAGTGTGTGTGAATATAATATTATTATTGGATAAATTGAGGAATCACGACGTTATATTTAACAACAGTGCGGGAACTAAACTTCGAAGATGCGAACATTTAATAAATGAGAAGATAATGCAAAGTTATAAACGATAGAGAGAGAGAGAGTCCTTGGACTTGTATAGTGTTGTATACCTTCTTTTCTTTATAAATGGAACTTCTTTCTTGAGGACTTTTTATGTATTGACAACACGATTCAATCACTACTGCTGACTGCGGAGTGCGGAGCATTAAAGGGCAAAAATATTTTGCTTCTGTTTTGGCATGAGTAACTCAATTTACGTGTTATAAAGTGAATATACAGTAGTGTCAGTGTATAGGATTTTATTCGGTTTTTACAGTTCCGACACACCGACGAGGGAGAACTCATTCATGTGAAATTTCTCGTTCAACTCAAACCCAGAACTGAGTCGTTTGATTTGTTCTCGAGTTCAGCAGCAAGTTTCGTCCTGTTTTTATTTGCTGCACGGTTTAGGCGCTCTAATATGAAAAACGCATGGTTGAGACTTTGAGACTTGAGATAAATATAAATGTTTTTCGACTTTCGACGATTGAAATAAGTGACAAGAATTAACTTGTCTGTGAAATTGTTATTGTGTTTTGGAGATTTGGAAGAATTGTTGGTTTATATAATTATAAAAGTGACCTTGGGAAGGGATTCGTAGGAAAATATTTTGGTGGAGGACATTAAAGCTTGGACTGGAGTAAAGGGGTAAGAATTTGGTGTTGTTATTGAGAGTAAAAGTTATTTTTACTTTGAAAGTAAACATTGGTACAAAGTTCAAATAGTTTCAATGCTATTCTATTGATATTTAGTTTTATATCGAGTGTGTGTCTGTAGTTTGTGGGTAAGAAAGTAGGAGGCATTTGGTTGATGGAATGTGGGGGATAAGAAAGGTTTTGATAATTATTTAAAATATTGTGATTTTTTTAGGCTTGGATTTGTCTTGTTAAGGGCACTGATAATTGAGAGGAGATCATAATGAATGACGTACGGGACATTCTGGAATATGACTTGGGAATCGGGAATGGAAAGAAATTCGGTCAGGGGAAGGCTGGTCCTAAAATGAAGAAGGTAAGAACGATTGAAGATCGATGAACAGAATTGAGATTGATGGGCAGTTGGAGTGTAGATGAGGGGTTTTTAATTCTAATCATTTGCATTTGGTGACGATTTTGTTGAGGATGTTTATGACTGAGGAGTGCATGAGGTAATTTGGGAATGATTTTGATAGGATCAAGCACCTTTTAAAAGGCCAGAGGGAATGCATAGGGAATTGTATGCTCTTCTGTGTGCGGACGGAGGGAAGAACTTTAATGACCTGGCCCCGTTATTACCAACCGATGCCCCAGGTGGGTATAAGAAAAAGGCGAAATTGGGAGCTAGGCATGTGAGGAAATGGGCTTGGACCCCATTTACAAATCCGGCGAGAAATGATAGTGCCGTTTTCCATCATTGGAGGAGGGTGACTGATGAAAACCGGGAGTATCCTTTTGCGAAATTTAATAAGGTGCTTATGTTATTTTTGTATGGCTTTTCGTTTCGGTAGATAGTTAACCTATGAATAGATTGATTGAAAGGAAGTTGGGAAATGGAGATTTTAAAATGTCTTTGGTTATTTCAGGTTATGCCAGTTCCCGAATATTCTGATACGGAATATGCAAACGTTTTGACTAGAGAAGGATGGACGAAACGTCAGACTGACCATTTATTTGATCTGTGCCGCCGATTTGACCTAAGATTTACAGTTATATATGTAAGTTGGTGGAAGAAGAATGGGAAAATAATGAATAGTTGGTTGTTGAATTAGAAATCCGACGAATGGGAGACTTGTATTACAATAATATATGTAGGATCGGTGGGAAAAGGATATTCACGGACCAAAATCTATGGAAGATTTAAAAGAACGTTTCTATGAGGTTTCTGGGTTGTTAATTAAGAGTAGAGCTGACCCCAGTATGCCGGAGCCCAAAGTGTTTACTTATGACGCGGAAAGTGAACGAAAACGGAAGGAGCAGTTGGATCGATTGTGGAAGAGAACACCTGAGCAGGTACATAATTCATGCACTCCTGTGGGATTTAGGATTTGGTGACCGATTTACATAGCAGTGAAATGAGAGTCGGCTTACATTTTATTAGGTTGAGGAAGAAGAATTCTTGCGAGCTGAGTTGAAGAAGATTGAAGCGAGAAAGAAGGAAAGAGAGAAGAAGACTCAAGATTTACAAAAACTGATCACAGCTGCTGATGGAGGTCAGACATCTGGCCAGCCTCCTGAAGGTATTTCAAAGAAGATCTTGAATGATGCAAAGAAAGGGTCAGCATCCGCGAAAAAGAAGTCGGGAAAAAGTAAGATCTCATGAGATAAATTAATCTTTAGCGTGCTGAGGAGACAAGAGGAGGAGACATAAATTGTTGATACTAATTTTCAGCTCCTTTAAGTCGTAAAGACACTATTACGGCTACTCCTGAAGTATTTAGTGCTATTAAATGGCCTGATTTTAAATCCGCTGGAGTTTCTGTTCGAAGTCAGAAGATGAAGTTACCAAGTTCTGTAGGACAAAAGAAGATGAAGGCTATTGAACAGATTTTGAATGAACTAGGCATAGGTCAGTATTTTGGTAGTAACTACAACACTTTATATTACTGTTCTATTCATTGTTTTTAGCGTTATTTTTTAAAACATTCAGAACCAGTTCAAATTCCAACAGAAGAAATTGTTACGGAATTCAATGAGCTCAGATCAGATATCGTGTTATTGTATGAGTTAAAGTCTGCGTTGTCAACATGTGATGTCGAAATTCAATCCCTGGCTGGTCAGTACGAAGCTCTCAGTGGAGGAAAGAAATTCCCAATGGAATCACATGGGTACAAAATTCCAGAATTGAATGTAGCATTGCCCGATACCCCTGCATCAGGAAGCTCCCCATCGAAGCAGTGTCTAAGTGGCGTAATTGAATTACCTACAATGCCCGCTGTAAGTTTATATTAATGATTTCTAATTTCTGCACCGAGCGCGTTTAATACTTATATACTACCACTATCAGGGACACAATGTATATGAATTCATCAGATGTCTCATATTTTGATATTTTGTTTACGTAGCGAAAACGCAAAGCTGCTCTGGAACAAAGCAATGTCTTGAAAAAGTTGAAGTCGAAAGTAAGAAATTTTTATTGAGCTTTCTTCCAATAAATAACGATATAAATATAAAGATAGGATATTGGAATGAAATACATTCAGCGTCGCTGCAGAATTTTGTCCTGATAAAGACAAACTTAAAAAGCTAGCTGGCATTCATTTAAGTACTGTCGTGTATGATTTGGTTTACAATTCTTCTCGTGCCGTCGCGTCATCACGATCTGCTGAATTTGCAACATTTTCATTTACTGCAGGAACTGCAGCTCCATCAATAATTGCTTTGACAGCCTCGAAAATGGATTCCACGGATGTTGTTCCTGGCCAAGAGCGGACGACTTTACCCTCACGGTCTACCACGTACTTCTGAAAGTTCCATTGAGGAGCACCACCATGTTCTGTAAATATGAGTCAGTCCAAGCTTGTACATACTTAATTAGATTGATTAGCGCTATCTCATCGTCTGTAGTATTCTCAGAAATTTAAATAGTTCGATGGGTTATCTGTCATTAATAATTATGATTCACGGGTCAACGTCTCCTCTCTTTTTATTTTAAATCGTATAATTATATATTATTATTGCTGCTATCTACAAAGGAAATTTTTAATTAATAAAAGACATGTTTTTAGTTTCATTCTGTGTGTCTTTTGAAAAAGAAACTTTTTGAATACTACTCTACTACCATTATTACCCCCATTTATCGCTGCATATTTAACTTAAAAACTACACTCACCGGCCAGGTATTTCCACTCAGGACTGGCATTAGGTCCAACAACCTGCCTCTTAGCAAAAACAGGAAATTCCGCCTTAAAATGACCCCGGACGAATTCTTCTACCTCTTTATCCTCCCATGGTTCCTGTTCCCCAAAATCATTGGATGGGAATGCAAGGACACTGAATTTATCACCAAAGCTAAGGATGTCATGCAGTCTTTTGAGAGCTTTGTAGTGAGATTCTGTGAATCCACATTGAGATGCCGTGTTTACAACCAAAGTAACCTGCATAAATATACAAATGAAATACTTCATTATTCTCAGTCCAACATGAACCACAACCCCAATGAAGCAGGTATATGTAATATATTCATTTTACTGTATACACCATAACCTTTTCCAGCAAAAGTAAATTTCCCACATTAGTGCCTACTCTCAGTTTTACGACTCCTCAAACATCCATCCCCATTCTATTCCCATCAACCTCAACTTTCAAATCCTTCTGCCATTACGCATTCAAATTAACATTGACATAACCAGGCTTGTCTTCATTTTTATGAAATCCCATACCCTAAACCTTTTATCAAGCAACACGAAAACGTTTCAATATATTATTATATATATTTTCACTAGAAAATATATGTAAAACTACCTTACTCAAACCTTTCCATCTACTCAAGTACATAGTAGGTAATTTCAAACGCTATTTCCTACTGTCATACTTTCGAAAATTAAAAGCACACAAAGTGAAATTGGTCCTCACCCCAACTTAACTCCAGTAAAGTACTAAATTGATTGCTCTCGTCCATAAATAGTTTTCCAAGAAATACCCAAAAAAACCTAAAAAGCAACTGGCTTCTTACCTTTCCCTTGTAATCCGCCAAATCCACTTCATTCCCTTGAATATCATTGACTTTAAAGGAATAGAAAGAGTTTGACTCGCTGTTCACTGTAATTATTAGGGAAGCCATTAGAATGGCAGTTGTAGGAAAACTTGGGAAGGTCAACATTTTTCAGTACTTTATCAACAAGATTTTGATGGAAAAAGCTTTTCGCAAATTGTTTGAAAGGAGCTTTTGGGACACGTTGTCTAGCTACGATTTGACACTAAATTCAATATGGATTCAACTCATTCTTCTTCCTAAAGCTTTGCCAGTTTCGCTCCTTCCAAGAACATTCAACTCCAGTGAATTCAATGAAGATGACGATGATGCTGATGCGGCTTTCGACTCCGACTTTTTTTTCCTATGAATAATATAATGCTACAGTGTATACGAAAATTCTCGTCGTCCTTCACTTCACATGTTCCTTTATGCACACTCTTCTTCTTCAACCGACGTGAGTTTATTATACACGCTTGTTGCATTGGTTGCTTGCTGTTCACAGACGATGCATACCACATGCAGCCGCCCTCAAGCAACAAACTTCAAGTTTCACAGTCAAGGTTTTTACACTCGAATCTATCTTATTCCTTGTTTTAAATCCATTTCGGTGGTGGGACCATCCTATCCATCCTCTGCCTTTTGGGTAAAACACTTCATCCACATTTCTAACCGCAGAATAACCCAAGTGAGGAGAATAATGCGAAGGACTAATTCATCATCCGTCTCAACTCCCCTCGTTCTAAATCTCCTATGTATTTTTGCAGTATTTATTTACCCAAAGTAGCGATTTCCTCTGCCCATAATCCCCCCTGCATATAATCCTACTTTAATTGTACACACGCTCAAATTACCCTCATTCATTGACTTTTCTCCCAATCCAGTACCTTTTCCAATGGAAACTTCTAAAACGTTACAACCTCCACTAAAGTATCAAGAGCTAAAAAATTCTTCGTTGCAAAGTTCTTCCAACATCCCAACTAATACTACTACTTCAAAGCCCCAAAACTCACATGGATGGATAATATGAAAAATGCATATTTCGGCAATTCATAAGTATTTCACAAGTAGTTAAAACTTGCAAAGGACAATGTGCTTTTTAACTGCATGCTTTTTACCATACAACCGGTTGCCATCGTGTAATACTGGGTCGTAGGACGTGTACAATTGAATATGAGATTTGCCATACTATAGCATTGTTTTTGGGGGTAGTACAAGCCCAGAGCTTGGAAACAGTTAAGAAATGACAAAATCCAGACATAATTATAAGGAAAAACCATTGGGTCTCGTATCGTTTGGTGCTTATCTGTCCTGCCATTTATTTGGTACTTGGGCTTTATGCTAAATGTGTGATTTTATTAGGTATAATATGCAGTTTTGTTATTATGTAGTTATTATGTAGGGAGACTTCATGCTGATTTCGTGCATTGATAATATCAATTTTGACATAGTACTCTCAAGCTTCTTTTTGAGAATGGAGGCAAAATATATGTAGTAGAATGAAATGCAACTACTAAATAGAGCTAAGCCCTGCAGTTAATAGCCTCAAGAGACAATAATCAGTTTATTGATGTTGTTTTTTTTATAATTTATAACAATCAGTTTGTTACGAGGTGGACATTCTAAAAAGAAACTCCTCAAGTGTAAACAAGCTAGAAAATAGGATATTCTTCATTAATGGAGTTAGGATATGGAAAAATAAATAAAGCTCGGGTCCGTACACATACTTGCTATTAGACTAGTATGCACTTATATAGTTAGAATAAAAAACCGGTTAGGATGGTTAATTCTCATAAGGAAGGCATTTTACTAGTGTCTATATGTGCATCTCTAATGATGAAGCTAGCAAGATTTATAGATGGCAGAGAGATAGTGGATTTAATCTCCGGTGTCGGTCTCTTCATGAAATGAAAGTTGTGATGTTGATGTTGTGACAGTAATTATCTATTATCTCTCATGTGTTCTATATCTTAAGGGGGCATCCGGAGACCTACAGAAATGGATGGGATGCGTGGATGTGGACCATGCATATAAAGAAAGGTTTCTGTATAGCTCTAAGTGCTAATTGAACAAGTGAGTTTTGAAAACTCAGTTTTCTAGGCCTATATACTTTGTAGTATTAATAATTGCATGCGCTTAGTTTGTACTAGTAGTTTGTTAGTAACCATAGGCGCTTGCAAGCAGGTGGATAATTGATAATATAGAGCGAAAAAGATGGTGGGACTATCTAGGTAGATGATGATTACTTGAAAAGTTGAAGAGTTGAAGGATTCAAGGATTGTCATTGACATCGTCGTCATTGTTTTCGTAAAGGAAGCTTTGCTTTTGGGCCCAGGTAAATATCTGAGTTCTATTATATTGTTGACAATCCAATGTCCTGACGTAGCATGTCAAAGCACAGAGATAGACTCCTATCATAACAATGGACACACAATCCGGTGTTGTTCTGAATGTTCAGGGAGGTCACATACATATAGATACTTATACATACATTCGCAGGATATTTATTGGTAGGTTGGAATGAAAGGGTTATAGTATAGAGACAGGAGACAGAGACTTGACGCTAGAATCAAAGTTTTTGGATGATCAGAATAAGATACAGAGAGGGACGTTCCTATGATTATTTAAACACGTATGTATACATTTCCAATTTCCACGTACATATGTGCACATTGACATAGAGATTGGTTGTTGGTTTATAAAATGACTTTTGCCAGCGGCCAAACTACTTTGAATGTTTATTCTGGTGTGCTCTTGTGCTCGTGTTCCTTTTGAGATTCAGCACTTTACTACTATACAATACTACTTTTTCGTTGTTCTCCATACTTACTCAAAGTAGATATAAACTATATAGAGGGAAAAAGAAGTAGTGCCCAAAAAGGAAGTCTCTCACTAACTACTGCTGCGACTACTGCACTACTGACCACGAGACCGTAGTTATTATGCACTGAGAGCCATCAGCCTCCTTGTCTTGCTAAATAGTATAGAAGACGAGCATATAATAATAATTCTCAATGGAATTGAGAATGCATTTTAGCTGCAGTCTCATCACAGCACCGTCATGAACACCTGAGAGAGCAATCTGTTAAAGGCGGCAGGTAGTACATTATCACGTTAAAACGATAGCACCATTATTTCCCAACACCAACTCACATAGTATATATCTAACAATAAGCCCATGTATTGACTATACATGCTCTCTTTTTAAAACTACACACCAGCTCATTATAAATTACGCATGTAATAAGTCACAAGCTTGGCTTGAGAGTAGTACATAATAATTACCATAATAACTACAGCTCTGCTCTGGTTGTAAACATTGATTCATCCATACTCAAAAAAATTCACTGTCAAATATATTTCCATTATAAACACCAGCTAATTTAAGCCCCTATGAAAGTGTACATGCAGGACAGAACTTATAAATGCTGGCTTAATTATTACAGAGACCATATATATATGTACTCCCTTATTTCAAAATAACGTTCAAATACTTATTAAGGTGTGGATCCGATACATTTAGCTCGGGTGTAATTAAGGCTATAGGTAAAATACTCAGGGAGGAAAAGAAGAAAGATTTTTACGATGAGGACAAAAAAGGTCTTCTAGGATGTGTTTTTGCCCAAGTCAAAGAGATTAACATAATAACTATTTTGGAAGCCCTTCACCTCCTGACCTACTTCTAGGGACTCAAGTTTCCAAGACTAAATAGAAAATATTAAGCTATGGACAACAAGATAGGAGCTGAGTTTTTAATTATAGGTGTACCGCATATACAAGAACAAGACTACGATGACACAGAAGCACTTCCATCTCTTTAGATTTATACAAAGGAACAGCTTAGAGCAGGATTTTTCTCCACATGAAATAAAGCGTAGACCCTGTCGGGCTGGTCATATCTGAGAGTAGTCACTCCCTCTGAGACATTTACACTGTACATTTTGTTTATGGAGACCATCAAGGCAGACAAACTAAACCCATTATAAAGAGTCATAAGAGAAAGAGTGAAAAACCAAGCCATTTAATAGGATCATATCATTAATGGAAAAAAAGTGAAATTGACCAATGACCGCAGGAACTAGTGCAACTGGACTGGAATTGCTCCTTATAATAATAATTATTATTGTCAATGAGTATGTTCTGTAAAATCCATCATGTTTGTTTACCTCTCCTTTAATTATCTATATAAAATTCTGAGATGGCCAGTTATATGTAGGTAATTTTACGTAAGCCTATGGGCCATATTCATGAGAGGCTTGGGTGCATAGGAATGCTATGCATTACTTACAATGTATATAGTAGTGAATACTTGACTTTTACCTTCTTTATTATATAGATAGAGTGCTACAGTATCACCATTGAACGGAAGCTTTATTATCGACAAAAATTCAAAAGTGAGTTGTTGATGAGAGTTCAGGTGTCCTGTGGTTCACATATGGCACTCCAAAGTACTGTACGCCCTGCTTCAATTGAGGGAATAAAGACATTGGTGTCTTTTGTGATTATATCTAATATTGGTTGAGGCTGAAGGTATATTCATATGCGTGAGTATTTGTAACTTACGTCTGTAATGTTATTTCTTGAGAATGCTCATGACTCGAAGCTTGTCAACAATTATCTTGTGTATTTTAGCAGTAGCATATGGG
This sequence comes from Spatulosminthurus flaviceps, assembly GCA_034693705.1. Lineage (NCBI taxonomy): Eukaryota > Metazoa > Arthropoda > Collembola > Symphypleona > Sminthuridae > Spatulosminthurus > Spatulosminthurus flaviceps. The sequence continues at coordinate 12,059 of JAQFXU010000785.1, forward strand.
AGTCTGACACAGAGTCAGTCAGTGAGTGGCGATAAAGGGAAGAGTACTATAGAGCAAGTTGGAGGAAATCTTTTAGCCAAATGACTGAACATATATATGTATATATATGTATATATATAAGTATTGTTGTTAAAGGTGTGATGGGCTGATCGTAGTAGCAGTAGTAGTAGTAGTTATAATGTGAGAGTGGTAAAGTAAAGGTAGCAGTGGTTGCTCACGAGAAAACCATTAAACTGTATATATCTAGGAAAGAGCAGAGCAAAAGAGAAGAAGCTTAAAGAGAAGGAGCAAAAGAAGAAGAGAAAAGAAAAAGTAAGAAGAGTGTGTTAGTAGGACGGTGACTGTCGGACCGTCAACAAGTCTTGAGAAATTACATTTTCTTTAATGTTTCCACAATTCTTTGCAACATGACGACCACGACCTGTTATTTTATATAATATTTCCTACTACTCTTCTTCCAGTCTATAGGTATATTACATAGGGAGTTCAATTGTTATTGGTGTGGTTGTTGTGGGAAACATTTTTCCCTTTTTTCTTCTACTACTTGTTCTTCTCGTGTGTGGCAAAACGACAAAAGTGCAACGACTCTAGAGTTGCCGGGTAGTAGCAACCGTACACACGACGGAGGGTGAAAATCCTAATTGATTGGTCTTTGTACCAATAAAAGGTTCTGTGTTCTTTCTCCTGCTCCGTACAATGGTCAAATTGACCAAGTTGGTCCAAGTGAGACTTGTCCATCTCTGCCTTATTCTGGGTGTCTACTGCTCCTATTCCTCGTTTGCCTTATCATATGATGGTGAGTTTTGACCACTATAAAAGACATACTTATATACATTATAGCTCGCTCTTAATCAAGATTTTCAGGATTTGGATTTTTTATTAGATTTACAACCTTTGTGTAGTTGTACGATATTTACTTATTTGTTTATGTATATAGCATGGGAGACAAGAGTATTTTGTCAACTATCCAAATATTTGTAGTGGATATCAATTTCCAGTTTTTCATTTTTTCATTAATTTTTATACACTGTACCTCAACAACCAACCCTCGTCATTAGCATGGGCTTAGCCTTAGCGTTTTAATATTGAAATGAGTATGAGACATTATTGCATCCTATACTTTTGCAGACCATTGGAATTCCTAGAACGTCCACGCAATAAAAATCTTCGGTGATTTATTCAAATTTTGTAATTCCCTCGATAATTATTGTTGGTATTCGTATTGATTTTTTAAATGGAGTTTTAAATTCAGATTCAGATTTATTAACGTGTAAAGGCATAACAATTTATGTTTTTTTCGTGTCGAACACTTAGTCAAATGATAATTATAAAAAATTAGTGTCAGGTAAATAATTATATAAATTTGATTTCTATTCTTTTCGAGATTATAAATTTTCTTATCAATTTATCAAAGAGATTTTGAGAATGAGTATCTTGTATGACATGATCCAATGAGTTCCAATATTTAATAACCGAATATGAAAAAGATCTTTCTCCATATAATCCTTCTCAATATAATAAAGTTCAACCTAAGCTTTTGATATTCTTTTGAGTGTTGTGGTCATAGGTCATAAGAGTTTGATTAGTTTGAACATTATTTGATTCTAAAGGAGCAGCGATAGAAGTGGATAATTTGAAATACATACGTATTTACTTAAATGAATAAAAGTCATTAGCAGTGCTAAAGTGTGATGGTATACCGTTGGCAAACATGTTGATAAGACTCAACGGTGTTTCTATTATTTTTACCTTTAAAAAAAAGTATAAAATTTTCCTTGATTTTATTAGCGGAATCTAGAGAGAGATAGGAATTACACATGGAATGGTCACAGGACGAGTTTTAGCTATATGATGTACACATACATATACAGTAGCCCTAGTCTGTTTTACATGTGCTTGTTGTGTTGATTTACATTTTTTTTTACTTAATCTCTAATAGCGAAATATACATATGTATATGTATTTGGTGTTTAAAGTGTGCTACTCCTTAAATCTGGGAATATACGGTGTGAAACTGGTTAAAGGTTATTGCACGTTCTCCACTTTGAGTTTACACATTTTATATTATCGCTTTGTTTATTACCCACCTTCAACACCTCGTACCGACAATATTAATGAAGATAGATGTTGTGTAGGAGGGGAAGTCTCATCTCTACATATGTATATATGTATCTAACTCAATTATAAAAATAAACAGTAGGAGGTGTGGAGCAATAATAATAGTGCGTTAAATAGGAATTTTTCCAAAGATTTTTAAGCCCTGGTGAATAGCTATAAACATACGTACACACAGGCCCAATTTTTGACTTCGTGTTAAATAAATTTGAATACCAAGGGTTGGGATCTGTTTTAATTTGGTTAAAAAGATTGGGTTCTCCCGTCAGAGTTGGTTTGAAAAAACATGACCGTGAAGGGATTTTTCCACATTTTTATTACAAATCTCATTTCCTCTTTCATTTCCGTCAAAAAAATAATTATTATTATTATTAATCCTGAGGCAAGTTGTGAAGATTCACTTATAAGATTCACATTCATTTTTTATGCGTAAAATTTGTATAGCACTTCACATGGACTTTTTGTATAGGAAAATGATTCAAGAGATTTGTATTCATTTTGTATGCACAAAAATCATAGCGAGAGACAGATTCATTTAAAATTGAAGAGATTCACACTCATTTTTTTCCTGTGCTGTGTATATAAAAATACATGTGGAGTTGGAATAGAATAATAATTGTATAGAGCATTACATTGCACTTGAAATGGTGATGAATTAGTTTCAAGGAGAGAAGAGAAAACGTGGAGAATCAAGTGCTCTAAAAATGCAATTTTACCCTTTAGCTCCATTTATGATTGAAAATATCATACAATTTAGATATATGTAGTTGTATGATGTAGTTGTATATATATGCATATGTGTTAGAAATTCAACTGTATACATATATGATTATAAATGGCAGCATGGAATATAAAAGATAATAATATGCAAAGATGCACCAAGCAAATTTTTGAGCTGTCAATCTTCTTTAAGGGCTCTGTATACATTTAAACATTGTGCCCTATGTATATGTATTAGTATATACAGTTACTATACATTGAAACCAGAAATGATAAAATTAAAGTTGAAAAACACTTGAAATTTTTAGAGTGCAATTTTCCACATGTATTACTACTATTTATTAGAGCGTGTCAGCAACGTTGAATGTCTCTGTATCAGGATATGGGAGGCATAGGATGTGTATATCCATATATGATTTTGCTTGTTGTTGTTTTTGGTGTTTTGTTATTCTTTCTGTATGTATATTTAGGTACTTTATATTACCTTACGTTTGTATTCTCTTTCCTTGAATTCCACATGTATTGAGACAGCTAAAAATCACAAGAGCACAATTAAAATACTTATAGCTGAGGATTGAGGATTCATCATCATCCTAAATTGAAACACACGCTTCTTCTTAGAGCATTCTTTCGTTTTGGTAAATCCTCTCTCTATACAGCATATATCTACTCGCACTCATATTGTATGTAGTCAATATAGAAAAATCAACATTTTTTTCTAACTTTGAGGTTTCTGTAAACCTCTCAGTAATAAGCCCTCAAAAATGTGTTCGTGTGGATGTCGCTAAAGTTTGCTCTGGTTTTTCGTAACATTACTGATTTTTTTTTCAATGAGGTTCTCCACACTGCACGTATCTACTATACTTCTATGCTATATATGCTATAGGTTTCAGGGCAGCACGTTTTATACTATGTATATTATGGTTCATTGATTTCCATGTTACGATGTCAATCAATTTTTCAAGAGATAATTTTTCAGGATTTGAAAATCTCATGTTTTGTAATATAACATGTAGACTAAATGGTGTATAGTAGGTTAAGCTTGAACTTAAATTAGAGTTAGGTATTTTCCATAGCGTTTTGTTACAGTTTGTCTGCGTCTATGAGAGTTAAAAGTTTTAAGGTGTTTGGGCGTCGCCATTAAAACCCTTTGAATTTCAGTTCTGGTGGGGTTGTTGAGGGTTCGATGTCATTGTACAGAAGAGGAGGTTTCAATGTTATGTATATCTATACAATGTTTTGTATTTGTCGTGTGTGACTTGTGAGCGGTGAAGAGACCTATTGTCTTTATGGGTTTTCTCTTTTTTTATTATCTCCCAATGCAGATTGAAAGAATTTAACAGATTATGAGCACTATAAACACCCACACATGACAGTGCACTAGAGCAATAGAAGAGAGAAGGATAATTACATGGAAAAGTGCGTGGATATTTTGTCACAAATTGTCATTGGTTTAGTATACTCTGAAAGGCTCTCTTCTTATTCAACAATAATAATGAGGGTGTTGGGGAAACTCCCAAAGAGAGTAGGAATATGTCAGAGCACTTTTTTCTGTCTCTCTGTCTCTCATTTGTCAACCTTTTAGTTTTCCCTTCAAAAAATCCGTACAATTATAATTGAAGAGGGCTTGTCTCCTTGGAGTATATGTGTATATATATAGTATTAGTATGCAATGGAGAGAGATGGAAGATTTAGTATGTAATTATTGTAATTCTATTATTACTAAACAGGCCACGTTTTTTCTCAATGGGGCTCTCTCTAGATAGTATACACACCTTCGTATACCGTATGTGTATAACTGAATGGGGAGAGAGAGAGATCTTGGCGTTTGCCGACTGTCGACATAATGGTAATAAATGGCATAATTGTAATAGGCTGGTATTTTGCTCCTAAATCAATGTGTGGTTGCGTGTGGCTGTCATACTTGCGGTTTTCGGCATTTAGAAATACCTTGGCTATTGAAGAGTTAGGAAATTATAATTATCATCGTGTATGCACGATTTTGTGTATAGACGTTGTAATAGGAGGATAAAATATCCTGTATAGTTTATATAGTTAAAAAATGGAAAAATCCAACGGTTTTATTAAGCGTGAAGGCCGTTTTATGTGGAAACTGATAACCCGCGTATAAACACAAAAAATAAATGAGGATTTTGTAATTAATATTGATTTCGTAATTGTGAGCTCAAACTCGTAATAATAGCTGGTGTTTTAGAGGGGTTTTAGGTGTTGCTTTTACATAAAGGACGTTTTTTGTGAAATGAAAATTTTGAATAATAATAATTTTTCTTCTGAATTTCAGGCTCATACAAAATTAGTCCCAAGCCCTGCACGGTAGACGAGAGAACAGGAACATGTATGTTTGTGTGGGAATGCCTAAAGACGGAGGGAAAGCATTTGGGCATGTGTGTGGATGGCTTTATGTTTGGTTCCTGTTGTGGACACAATACTTCTTCCAACTTGGTCTTGGATAACAATTCCATCTCTTCTTCTTCCTCTTCTATTTCTACAAATAATAATAATAACAATATTGTTACAATTCCACAAGAGACTGCCATTTTTCAAGCTTTTTCAACCTCCCGACCTCCTGTTGTTTCAACAACCACCACCTATACCACCACTACCACTAATGCTAATAAATTCACATCACCTACAACCATCCGACCCTCAGTGATTACGAAGAGACCCTCTCCAGAATTTACTTTATCTAACAATGGGGAAAATAAATTGCCTTTTATTACTGCAAATGGGAGTTATTTCCCAGATCAACATCATTTAGGCTCTTCAACTTCACCAGCCTCGACAACTGGTAGTAGTAGCTCCTCTTCCTCCTTCCATCCTTCATCTTCTTCCTTCTTCTCCATGCCCACAATGCATCCTCCAGTTTTTACAACTTCCAAAACGACGGCAACGAGTACTTCAACATCCACAACTTCTACAACAACGCCTAGACCGACTACAACATCTACAACCACAAGAAGCACCGTGAGAACGACAGATAGACCCACAACGATTTTTATTGATCCCAAGTCCACAACCACACCTCAACCAAATATTCCAATGGATCGGGATTATGGATGTGGAGTCCCGCCTTTGGTTCCTCAAATGAGGATCGTGGGTGGGAAAAATGGTAAATATTTTTTTAACTTCAGTTCTCACTCACAGGAAAAAAGTTCTCACAGGTACATCTTTTTGCGTCACAGTTTTGCAATAATTATTATTACAGTTGTTAGTCGGAAGCTCAGTGATTGTATCGGAATTAGTAGTTAATAACAATTATTGCAGAAGCTAACAATTATTAATCTAAATTAATAGTTATTGTTACATATTTAAAAAAACATACGAGCTCTCATTTTTCTCAAGATTTTATCATATAAGGTTGGCGTTGTTTATGTAATTTGTAGTTTCTGATGTGAATTTATTCATTTCCTCTGAAAAAATTATCCTTACTGTAAGGGATAAAAGGCACATTACCAATAATTTTCAAAGGTCCAATAACCATCTCGGTTTTTGTTTGCTTAGTTTCTTAGTAAAAAAAAATTTAGTACATTTTTATTAAGGCCCCATGTAAGTTAATATAATAAATGAGGTGAAACTTTCTCTGGCTATAATGGGACTAAATGCTAAAGATGCAGTGGGCCACAGAGTAAAGATAGCAAATAGGGAAAAAAAGAAGATACGTTCGCCGAAAATGAACCCACAGTTTTGATAACAGAAGATTTTGCTACTTTTTTGTAGCGAGTAAATATATGTATAAGACCATATACATACTCTTCATGCTCACCCAAAGTAAAAGTTTAGATGATTTATATGTGAGGGTGTATATGGTATTTATAGGAGCTAAAGAGGATGATCATGATGAAGTATAGAAGCAGAAGAAGATGAAGAAAAAAAGAACGTGTTAAAGGTAGCGAAACTTCGTGAACGTGAAACTCATTAGCCATTGTAGCCATTACCTACTTGCACAAAAATGCATGGTTAATTAAGCGTAAATAGTGCAAGTTTAGGTTAATAAATAATTTTCATGGTGCATCTAATTATTCACAGTTTTTAATGTGGGCCACGGTTTTTTCTTCGTATAGCAGTCCCCCAAAAAAAGCGCGCACCCACTAAATCCATATTGTGTTCAGACTACTGCTGCGTATTGATACTTTGACATGATTAACATTAGAATTTATACAATCAGACAGAATGACAGTGACATTTTTTACCTTATTTTTTATTCTTATATATTTTGTTTCTTCCCAATATAGCAAGTTTCGCTGAATTTCCTTGGCAAGTGAGTGTTCGTCGAACTTCCTTTTTCGGATTTTCTTCCACTCATCGTTGTGGGGGTGCTCTGCTGAATGAAAATTGGATCGCGACAGCGGGGCATTGTGTAGATGATCTTCTCACAAGTCAGATCCGGGTTCGGTTGGGTGAATGGGACTTTTCTGCAAGTAGCGAAAAATATCCACATGTTGAACGGGGAGTTGTGAAAAAGGTATGAACTTTTACTACAATTTCAAGGCCTTTTCCTTACTACGCATAGATATAGAGCTCCTATTTTAATAATAATCAAATGTGGTCATGTTTTTTCCTACCACGTGTATATATAGTAAATACATTCTATTCAAACTGTCGTGGGTAATATATGCACATGAAAGGGCAAGGCATGTAATTTATTACAGATCTCTCTGTCGTTGGTTGTTGGCTTTTTATGCATCTATAGATCCACAAAGTAATACAGTGTTATGTACTGCAGCCCGAATTGAGAATATAGAAAATCTCCTCTTGTACTTACAATAAGCATGGTAAATTGAAAAAAAATAGCAGGTTTAGAGGATACTGCCCATCTCTAAGTCTAACTATACTTGAAAGGTTTAGTGATAAAAGTCGTCCTCATGCATTCAGGCCTATATAGGATGATGTTATGTATAGATATATATACAGATAGTGCCAAAAGATTTTTTATTAGCTATGCGGGATGCCGCATGTTATTAATATATAGAAATGTAAGGTACAAGGTACAATAATAAGTGCAGGAGTAAAAAAAACGTTTAGTATGTATACATATGTATATACGTAGTACTATGGAAAAATAAGCGTGAGTCCGTTCGTGTACCATCGTCATTATGAATGAATGGAAATCAATGAAAGCACTTGGGAATATAGGAAAGTCTTAGGGGGCGTACGTGCATATACATATACTTTATGCATAGGTACATAAGTTACTTATAGACCATCATCACATTATATTGTATTACACACTCACATACCACCAACTTCTACCATGTGCTTGTTGTAAAGTTAAACCTTATTTCTGCAACGTTACAAAGCCTTAGTCACTTTCCCTTCTCTCTCTCCCTCTAATAATAATGTCTTGAAATACCACATTGGAAGGTTACGCTCGTGATTAACTTTAATTTACCTGTTCTAGTAGTTACTTGTTTCTCTCTCCCTCTCTCTCGGTCTCTCATTGTCCATGTCATAGTATAGGCTCCCAGTGAATATTACATATATAGCTACATATGTAAGCTTATAATAGATGTTCCAAATAATAACGACAATTTTCCTTGTACACACAAACTTGCATTTGTAGCTTTTGCACTTGTGGCTTTATTTCATATATGTGGATTTATCCACAGAAATTATCATATACACAAATAATCTAAATGTCTCCTTTATTATGAGTCTTTGGGTTAGGGTTTTAGTGGAAGTAAATATATACATATATATGACTGTACGTATAAAAACATACATGTATTGTATTGTTGTCTGCAAGTATGTGGAAGGTGGAAGTACTTATTATTAATACTATGTATAATGTGTAAAGGAGTTGCATTTGATACATGAACTTTCATTGTGCTGTAAAAGTCATTGGTATATGTAGGAATGGCATGGTATAAAACCCATGTAAAAAATGCCACAAAAGTGCGGATAAAAGTGCATTAGGGATATTGTGGAGAGTAATGAACGGACCTTAATTTTTTGATAAGCAGCTTAGGCTAATTGCATAAGCATTTCACTTCCTAAAAATTAAAGGTTGTAAATATGTGTAGCCTAAACGTACATTAATATTATATGGACAACACTACGAATATGCTTGCAGCTTTTTGTAAGTAAATTTTTGAATAGGTAGGAAAGTTTTTTAGGCATGTATCTGTAGGAATGTTTTTTATGTGTCTTTTATATGTTCACTTACTGGAAGATACTGGTTGGACATGAGTGTTTGATTTTTCTTGGAACGTCGGTGTGGTTAAAAAAAATAAGGTATAGGAGCCTTTTATGACTCTTTTCATGTAAACGTGGCCTTTTTAATATTCTTGAAAGGTATTTTCAGGTATAGCAAACAATATCATTAAGCTATACTGAACTAGGTGTAGTTTGGTAACCAAGGGTTTGGTGTGATAAAAAATATTGGTAATATTTTTTAAGAGGCTATTTTAACCATTGTTTCAATGACAACTACAGGTACTAATGAGGAGGTTAATCATAACATTTGAAGATTATTAAAATGAAAAGTGTATTTCCCTCTGAATCATTTGAAGAAATGCATGCAGGATGTAAGGGTATATGTATGAGGGCAAAGAAGAGTTTAGAATATAGAACAACAGGATATTTGAGGAGAGATAGTAACAATAAGTGAGAGCAAGTAAACTTCCCCAAGTTGAGGATGTTGAAAGGGATATGCTAATTGTATTTGGAGAAGGGAGTATACATTTATGTTGCTATTATAGTATTAATATGTATCATGTAGGAGTTGAGTAGCAGGTCTCATCAAAAAACAATTTATTGTCTCATTTTTTTCTTGAATCATCTACTACAGCTACTTATCTATACGACCTCTTGCGCCAAAGGGAAAGTTTCAATAATGGAATTGTCATTGGAAGGTAAAAGTGCGTGTCTTGGTACATTTTGATAAGGGGATTTTTCCTAGAGTTTAACTATGGCGTGGTGTCGACTCAAAGCAGTTAAATGTGAATGTACTTTCGCGTGTAGTTCTAATTTGTATGGGAGGAGTGTGCATGTAATGCATATGTGGGATTTTAATTATAGCTCCGAAGGCTAAGTACATAAAATTTTTCAGATGTGACAACAATTTTTTTGTTTGGGTTTCGAAGTGTTCAGAAAATGTTTGTAGCTTTTTTCACTCATTGATATGCTGGCCTGCGTGATGTTCATGTTCCTTCCTTTGTACAAATATTTTGGTGCGAAATTACTCTACAGAGAAAAGCTTAACACAATCTCAAGAGATATTGGGGGAGGTCAGGCACGTACATACAATGCAATGTTAATAATTGTTTTCATGTAGGCTTTGGTGGTAAAGTTGGTGGAATAAAAAAGGAGCAACGAATTTTGGGATTGTGGGTCAGATAGGAATTAGCTGCTTTTATTCCAAGAGTGTATGATGTATTGGTACTATTTTTTTGGGCACAAGTTTTCAGAGATTACCTTATTTAACTTTAACTGCTGGTAAACTTAATGAATTGGTGAGACGTTCTGAATGGGATTATTCAGAACACATTCGGTATTTAATGAGAAGGACAGTTTTAATTGCTCTTAATCCAATGCGGGATTTGTATCAGTGGTACATGGTACAAAAATAATGGATGTAGGGAATTAGAAATATGCGACCCGAATTGTGAATTTAGAGTTTTGAAAAATAATTGGAACATTGGAAGTAGATAGGGAAAAACATTCATGTGTGTACATGGGAAACTAAGGAGTTATTTTAATTGTTGACCAGACTGGAATATGGAATTGTGGGGTTAAAAGGGTGCGTGTTTGAAATTTGAGAATATGTACTGGGTGAATTAATAAAAAGAAAATTAATTGTAGATGATTGTATTGTAAGTCAAGAGGTACATAGTATGATGAGGTCTTGACAGTTTACAACAATTAGTTTTTGTCTGCAACAATTTCCCACTACCACTTGCAATTAGATGTTAGCCTTTGGAGGTACATGAGTTTTTAATGATAGTACTAGCGTGATGAAACGTTTTATACACAGGTGTACATTTGTAGGTATGTAGTAATTTTGTATAATTTATTTTAAAGCGCTTAACAACTGTGGTGATTACACGCTTACATTTGGACACGTTATTTTTGTAGAAACTATTTGCAGTGGTACACAACATGTTTCCTATGGAGAATATAAATTATTTACAAATGATGGTTTGAGAATTAAATAATTTGCTCTCAGCCCTGTCTTAACTTTCTCAGTTTTGACATGTGAGGAAAGGATTTAGAAATTATGGTTTGGATGGACAAATGAAATGAATTTTAAAATTAGAAATCTTATTTTAAGGTATAGTGATAATAATATCGATACTTATATATTGACTTTGGCTTGTCTCCTCCAGGTAGTTCACCCGTCCTACAACTTTTTTACGTATGAACATGACTTGGCACTAATAAAGCTAGAGTCTCCCGTCATCCTGTCGCCACATATTATTCCAATATGCCTCCCTGGAAACGATGATCTACTTATAAATGAGAATGCGACGGTCTCCGGTTGGGGCCGACTGAGTGAAGGTGGTCAGCTTCCAAACTTTCTACAGCATGTCACTGTTCCCATTCTTAGCAATTCCAAATGCCGTGAACTGTTTAAGAAGTCGGGACGACAAGAACATATTCCTGATATTTTTGTTTGTGCTGGCTATGAACATGGGGGTAAAGACAGTTGCCAGGTGAGACATTCATCATTTCTGAACTTCAAAAGATTATCCTCAGTCTTAGCTAGTTTGTTAATAGCATAAGATAATGTATTGTAGTTTGCCCTGTTTATGAATTTACGGATGTCAACAGAAAATGATATCCGCATAATGAGCTGTTACACTGACTTCGACGTAGTTGTCAGTTGAAGAAGTAATTTAGCAATAATTTTACTAAAATTGCTAAATAAACGTACCCGTTATACGAAAAATGATGGATTAGTAAAATGATAACAGGAGGAAAACAAACAAGGAATAGCAAGTTACAGAAACAATATTATGTTCGAATTATTTTGTAGTGACTCGTTAGTAACAGATTACAAAAACTAAAGTTAAAATGAAGCAAGTAGTATAGCGAACAAAAAAAGGAACCAAAAATGTGTGGTTACAGTGTGTTAACCTGTCAAGAAAAGTATATGTCGTATTTATTATTGTCTTTGAATTTATTTAAATTCAACGAATTCATTCATCCAAGAATAATTAAGGATAAGTTGAAACTTACTCTTAGAAAAAAACTTAAAGTAATTACTTATGCTATTACAACAGGGAGACAGTGGAGGACCACTTCAAGTTCGCGGATCTGACAATCGGTGGTTCTTAGCTGGAATAATTTCATGGGGAATCGGTTGTGCAGAGCCAAATATGCCAGGTGTATGTACAAGGATTTCAAAATTTACATCGTGGATTCTAAAACATGTTACTGCCTAGTCGTCTTTTTGTATCATTATATATATTATATTTTATATTATTACATTATACATATTACGTATGCAATAAAAAAGATGATGATAGATTTATTACAAAAAAATTGCGATATTGTACACGTGTTTAAATTTTATTTATCTTCTGCCCCATGATTTGTGGATTATTACGTCGAATTTCAGCGGCTCCCTGCTCAATGTAATTGTAGCTACATTCATGTTTGTCACTGTAGCGATGAAGCGAACAGAATAATCCTCCACAGCGGCAATTAAATCCTAAAAAAATACACAACATTTTAAACAACTGGTTTCACGTTCACTTCATCCATCGTTTAAGAGAGTCAAAATGAATCAAGGAAGTCTGAATTCATCAAAACTGTTATCGCAACTTCTCACCCTAGGATTAAAACCTATGAGCTATCTTTCAAGCTGAAATAATGGCATTTAAGCCGAAACAAGTTCCCATCTCCCTGATAAAGGGATTGTAAAAATTACGTTTTATACTTTCAATTTAAGTCACTCCATTGTGTCATTTCAAGTTCCCACTTAACTTTCTCAAATCTGCACCCAGGTGTATCTGCTACATTGACGTACTTACGTATATTTCATTAGCATACTGACATTGCATACTACAGGTTTAATGATGATTCTCAGACATTAGCAGCTTGTCACTACTTATTGCTTAAGAGCAAGGTAAATCCAATAAAAATCATTACTTAACATACCAGTCAAGCCAACTTTTTTCTTGCACGTATCACACCGATTTTTCGGTTTACTCGGTTTCTTGTCTTCCTCTGGGGGTTGCGCAGTTGAAGGACCAGGGGATGATGATTGTGAGACCTGGAAGAGAAATCAGAATTATTATATAAATGCTTCAATACACGATCCATAACTTCTCAACAACGCACTACCCCAGCAAGCCTCAAGTACCTCAAAGATGTTACTACATAGAAATGCGGTGATACCACCGAACGGTTGCCATGGTAAATTGTAATAAACAGGATTTAAAATTGAGTCCAGCGCAAATAAGAAAGCTAAGTGGCTGTATTCGGGTCATTTCCATTGCTCGCTGAATTCCAAGACCCATCAATTTGAGTCATTACTGGAATGGGATCATTAATAAAAGGTAGTCACGAAGTCAGCCTAGATTTCTGGTCCATTCAAGACCTATTTTCTATCGCAACAATCTAAAGCAGATATCATCGTTACCGCAACGACGATGATACCATGAAACAACAGCATCCTTGACATAAAATTTCAACAACCTTGCAGATTACGGGGAAAAGTAATACTAATAATACTGGACGGGAACGGGTCATGATGGATCAAAAATACTCCAATAAAATTACGTCTTAATTTCATAAACTTATGTTTTCTCCCTACATAATGGTCCACAGAAAAACTTGGCAGCCAAGGCTAACAAACGAAAAATCGATGGCACTACTCAATGCCAGTTTGCTCTAGTCTCGGTCTTGCATTCCCGAAGTGTGCATCCATGTTGACCGTCCCATGTATTTTCGATCTAATAAGCCACTACTCCCAAAACATTAGACTATTCAAACATTCCTAAATGAGATCATTACGCTTATCCCAGCTATGCAGATAGTTCCCTAATGATTATTAGCATTTAGCATTTTCTCCATACCCAATGGTTATTTCATTCTACACTATACACCACCACTCTACTCAAAAACTCCACCCATTCTCCATATTAAATTAAACCTTTCATAACTGTACATAAATCCGTAAGGTTACTTACTACGTCGATAATGGCAGCTGTCACAGATGCAGCAGTTGATTGTTCCCCGCCAACAATAGCAGCCGTCGTGGGAGTAGCCAAAGATGTGAGAACGGCGGGTTGATCAGGTGTCCCAGTTAAAGGACTAGCTCCGCCAGTTGACCCTGCGGATGCTGAATTAGGAACACATTTCTTCTTCAAAGCTTCTTTAAAACAAACCGAGCATAAACCGTCTGTGGCACTTGACCCATAAAAACCGCACCCCGATCGGCAAAGGGTTTTCGGCAATTCATCTCGCTCCATTGTTCTTTAAATTAATTTGATTAGATTTATACTTTTCACACCTAAAGTTGATGTCGTCTAGAAAAACAAAGAAATAAAACACCCCCGAAAATTAGAGTACATTCCACTTTCCACATAAAAACAAACTTTAACCTCCTAAATCAATTCTACGCAGTTATTCCAATTTGACTTATTTAACACAAAAAAATAACGCAATCATCACTATAGAACCATCAATTCACCTACGTCTACAAATCCCAGCCAGCAACCAGCACCCTCAGATATAGATGCCAATCTTAAAATAAAACCAACTCGAAAATTCTCCCCGTTTTTCCTCCTTCATATGTAGCAATGCCACAACAGAAAATCTAATGCCCAACTAACAATTCCATCAAGCTCAGCCTTCACAACAACCTACAACTACACCACCTCTATACCCCTCTATCCACTAACAAAAACTAATGTCCCTCAACTACACACACACACACCAACCTCTACTACCATTAACTAACTCCAGAACCTAAAATCACTCAACTTCTAAAATCCTGATTTATTACAAACCCTCCAAAGGTCTATAATACTATAGAGAACCCACACTACATAACACAACGAACTCACTAGAATAATATTACATCACTTATTCACCAACACATCATACTCTTTCCCAATGACTCAACAAGAAAAAGACAAAACTTCAAAAACGCGAAGAAAAAACAACTACGTCCTAAAATACGACATCTTTCAAAAAACGCCTTAAAAATTCCTTCCATACAATCTCCTTTGTTCCCGAACCTCTCTACAGTCTAGAATCTTCCTAAAAAATCAAAAGAGAGGAAATCCAAAAAAATCAGCTGATTAAAAAACAATCCTTCCTTTTCCTCTCCTCGATCCTACAACGACGCAATGATATTATTTTACCCTCGTAAAAAATCCTATATAAAAAATCCCAAAACCATTTAAGGAAAAGAACGATTACACAATGATTTTCTAAAATTACGAAATAAATAAAATTGTGAAATAGAAAATAATTGCTTAACTCACCAATAACAACACTCTGACTCCCCACCAGCCCACCTTTTATAAAACTATATAATTTCTTATACACACTTGGAAGGAAAAAACAATAAGGTGAGAAAAATTCACTACAGGAAAAATAGATCACTTTGAAAGAAATTCGTTCGGACACTCCTGAAATCACTATGAGTTTTGAAAGAGGAAAGGAATTGTTAAAATAAAATGAAATTCCCTACAATTTGGTAATTTAGCATTCAGGTTCCGAAGATTTCTTGGCTGGATTTTGGTGAAATCAAAATGGAGAGTGAATTTAGAGGAGTAGTTCGTCGACTTGACGAAAAACGTCTCAGTGAACTGCGCACATGGTGACGCCGTTCCCTCGGCTGACGTCATCCTTTTGGGTTAACCATCGTGTGTCTCACTATCTCTCCTTCTCTCGCTTTTTGCCTTTTGCTATATTTTTGCTATATGTGCTGCTATAACATAGTGTGTATGCTGTATACACTGTACAACGTGTAGAAATTGGTCGACTCCTCTCTCGCTGCTCTTTATTATTAAACTATTTACCTGCGACTTTATTCCACCCAACCATAGCAATATATAGCAAGCATAGAACCAAAGCAATGAAGTTATAGCCCTCTGCCTCTACATTATTTTCCTTATAGAATTAAACTTTTCCCAACATCCCAACCCAAGAAACACACACACAAGACACAAGTCGACGTCATGCATATACAACCTATGCTATACTCTTTTGAGTATTAACTGTATATGTGTACACGTGCTCGCTCCACCGTCCCCACAGTATAACTGTGTGTTGAAACGAAGCGATTTTACAAGTGCTTTGTTGTATAGCTATAGATTCTCCCATGCTAAAACGCATTCTTTATTCCTAGAAATCATGTGATTTTTCATACATGTGCCGAGAGACCTTCAACCAATGCAATGCAATGGCAGCCTTTTTTTAAGGGTGGGCATGAAAAATGACCTACCCTTTTTTAATGGAAGGATTTTATGTAAATTAGGGGCAGCTTAAAAAATTGGAAAAAATAGTAAATGTTGATTTAAAAAATTATTTAGTACGGATTAATTTTATTATAAATGTTTTTTGCGAAAATTTTTTTCGCAAAAAAATTATTTTGTGGCATTATTATTTTATAAGCTCGATGGAATTTTATAAAAATAATTATTTCTGAATTGTTCAAAAAAATGGGATTATGATTGCTGCAAAGTACTACATTCTTGTCACTCTCTCGAAGAGCCTGATGAAGAGCGTTTGCTCGAAACGTTGCTCGAATAAAATATCTACGAAATAATTGTGAAGCTTTGACCTTGCATTTTACATATAAATGTTTTTTAAAAAGTTCATTGCATTAATTATAATATATTTGGGGGATGTGTACGTAAGTAGATTGATGGGGTTAAATGTTAGAAGGGGTTAGAAAGGGGTTTTCAAATATATATTTCTCCCGATTGTAATAATATTTTGAGTTGAGTCGGGCCGCAGTTTATTGGGAGGGTCGGGTAAAAATTAAAAATAGTTCTATGGCTATATTGTGATGTTAAATTACCAGAAGAAACTGGGAAGAAAGTTCATTGACTTGGATTGAAAAGGGTATAGATATTTTGTGTAGAAATACCTTGGTATGTTTTGTTATATTCTTATTTTGAATATTTCAAGGGAGCGGGGGTGGTAAAAATATAGAAGCTGGGGCTTTACAATTAAAGTAGGGGACGAAGCATTTTTCTGTGACATTGATTATCATAGACTGTGTGATTTGCCTACAATTGAAATTCATTGAATTTATAATAATTATGACAAAATGTTTTCCTGGCGAAATCGAAGAAATGTATTTTGGCTCCTTGGATAAGTCTAATAAACTAATAAAGCGAACTAATTTTAAAGCAGTAATAAAGCAACGTCCGAATTCAAACACAGTTTTGCTTACAACCCCTAATTTTAGTAGAATTTGTTCTTGACTGACGACGATAATTACCTCCCTTAGGAAAATGTTATTCCTGTTATTTTGGAACGTTCGTGGGAAAGGACCTTAGAAAACTAAGGGTCATGCATGAGAAGACGAAGAAGAGACCTATGCAAAGAAAAATAACGGCTGTAATTGTTCCTAGCTCAAGTTAGAAAAATAAGGAAGGCGGACCTCTCTGGTAGCCATGAATAAAGCTTGAGGGACACCAAAGCCCACTATGTCTATTACATCCCATGATCATCGACCATAGGATCATTTAACAACAACAACATACTGTCTCTTTAAACTACGCTCATTCTCAGCTTACCCATTGCTAACCAAGCTTTTTTTATTTACTTACTTTTGGCATGTGTGTCTGTCTGTATACACTATAGGCCATGTACCCGAAGCAATTTACTTGATTCCAAAGGTCCTTTTTCCTCGAATAAAAAATAAAACCATAGATTTAATATACATAAGGAAAAAAACAAGAGAAGCAAGCAATAGTGCGAGGAGGATAAAGGGAGAATATTCTGCCATTTCCAAACAACATCTTGCATTTTCATGTTGCAGGTTGCAGGTGGCTTTGTGGTTTGTGCTCCAAATCTATAGATACTGCAATGCCTGATAGTAGATTGAGACCCCAGTATTCAAATAAAGGCTGGTCGTTTCACACCACTAATAGATTGAAAAAGACCGTGTTCAAGGAACTACTTAAATCTAAAAGCTTAGTCCTTTATACCTCAGCTACCACAATGTATAACTATGTATACGTTTATAGACCTAGCAACGCAAAAACATGTTGCAAGGCAAGGTTATACAAGTTTTTCTACATTATTTGTATATTTTTGGATGGGCTTTATATATTTTTATTTGGTTGGAAGTTGTTCACACTTGAACATGCTTTGTTCACGTTCTAAATATGTATACACTCTATCCGTAATTACCGTAGCTCAAGTCCCCGTCTTTAAATATCTCTCACGTGCTCCTGGAACTGGAGAGAAAGTCTTCCTTTATTATTGTACAAATAATTGTTTGCAGTACATATTTTGAAATTTGATTATGTATATTTTGAATTATGTATTATTTACACAGTAATTTACGCAATATAGTGAAGGTAAATAATAAATGGAATTTCCATTATTATTTCATATATACAAACATACCCATAACATACATAAAAATTATTTTCCCATGAATTTATATTTAGGTTATCACTAATTCCTATCAACTTCAATTTTACGATAAGAACAATAACAACAAAGGCTCTTAAAAGTGTTAATAATCTCTCTCATATATACTTATATACATATGTAACTCTCACACATGTGTAATAATTATAATTTCCAGCTTTACTCTAAATCTGGAAAAAAATCGGTAGTATTTCCTCTTGCCACTGATTAGACTTGAGACAGGATTGAGTTGACTGCAGCTTTAAAGGATTTGCTTGTGACTTGGTTCACATAAGGGATGAGGATGGTATTACATAGGATGGCAGAGGATTGGAGCCATGAGAGTAGTTGTAGCATGAAGAGCATGGGGATTTTTTCCTATGACAATAATCTTGTGAGAGAAAAACCTGCTCCAACTTATATCTCTCTCTATACAATGGCTTTATGTTAATAGCATCTCGCCAACGTATTTACCTTGGAACGTTTCTACGCACTACCTTGGTTCTGGTTCTTCTTCCTTCAACGCAGTACAATATGCTTGGTACCTTTGCATGTTGTTAAGATTTGATGTATGAATATAGTAGTTAGCAAATGCATAATCCGCCGTCACTTATTTGATAAATCTCAAGTTACTTTTATTGCAAACGATATGGAGAGGAGAAGGTGAGTGGAGGCAAACTGCATCGAACTAGAAACACACATATGTATGATCTGCTCGGTCAGTCTTACCAAGGACTTTGATTTCACATTTCACAGTAGTGTATAAGTACTTGTGCATACTTACATCTCTGCTCATCATTTTCACGTGTTTGCAGTGTACCTGTTGGTTGGTTGCTCCTATATACCTTTTAATAACTAAGGTTATTTTGCATCTCTCCTCTATCTCTCCCCTCTCATACCTTTTTATTCTAGCAGACGTTGATGGGACATCGAGGAGGTTTATTATTAAACCTTGGTATCCTCTTCACTCTCATTCTCAAATCTTTTCAGCTGCATTTTATATTTTTTCACAATGACTTGAGCCTTTGCTTTATGAGCTGACTCCTGTACTATGTATTGTTCTGCTAATGACTACATGATGAAATCAGGATGAAATAAAAGCTTTCCTCCTTCTCATATTATTTGAATGGGAGAGTAAAAAATGATGACGTCATCCTTTTTATCGCCTTATTACTCATCCACAAAACTACGGAGCCATTGTCATATTGTTAATATTTTTCCTGGGACTTTTAGACTTGACAAAGAGAATTTGATTCATTTGGATACGGAGAGAGTGAGAATGAGTGTACCTCTCTTCCAGACATAGAATATACATTTGAAGAATAAATGGATAATTAAATAGCCACTCTCTACAGCTTTTTATGCAATTTCCTATGTATTGCTTAACCCACGGCGTAGTTAAATGTCATGTTTTTTAAACAAACCAACTAAGTATAGCAAGTAAGTTGAAAGACTTAAAAAGGGAAGAGAGGGAGAGGTTGGCAATGATAATATTATGCGAACGTAAAAATATACATGAGAAAAGTGAGGAAGGGATTCTATAAGGTATCTTTATATTATAAGCTGGCCATATATAAAAGGCGAGTGATAATAAAGTACGACATTAAATAGAATTATTATGTATTTTGGTGGGAGGATTATGAGTGGCTCTGCGTGTGAAATTTAATGACCTTTCAATAAACTTAGCTTTTAGAGATATAACATTTGGAATAGTATATTTTTGCGTATAGAAAGAATATTTGGTAGAAATGTTAATTGCATATTTTTTCACCCATTTCCTATCAGTTATTAACCACTAAAATATTAGGGGCATCAATCTGTATAGATAATGGAATGATTAGAGGAAACCATTTCCTCTCGCTGAACGTTTATTTCCGTACATATCTAATACATATTGATAGTATCGAAATGAATGAGTAATGTCAATTGAATATTTACCACACGGAAATGAATGAATTTTCATGTGATCAATTCGTGAGTAATTCCTATTACGGAGAATTCGCTTCCAACATATATTTACATGTAAACATTGGACGTAACTGAATGGATCTTGAACTACAGCTAAAAATGGTAAAATATAAATGCTTGAGGGACCAGAAGAAGCCAATTTTCAAAGTAAAATTTAATTGTACCAAAATTGCCTTTTCACCCATTTGAACAACTTGTCTACAAGGAAATTGTATTTACATGTTGTAAATGACTTTAAATTGAAATGTAAAATTGAATTATTAACTTGATCGTGAAGTTTATTGGTCGGTGGTGGTTGTGTGCACTTGACAAAGCTAAACATGATAATATATTCGTAAGGGAAATTCCCCCCACGTGGTCCCATCTACAACTTGTTACATTTGCGTAGACGTGTGTCCCTACATGCATAAAATATAGTAGAAGGAAAATAGGGTTGGATGAAGCCTCAAGCCTTTGACTTTCCCCGGTATTTGATAAAACTTTGCAAGAGAAATTCTTGGAGAAAATCCCTTTTCTTTTGTAAATACAAAACCCAAAAGGAAGGAAAATATTGGAGGAGACGGGGACGGGAATTTTGGTGGGGGGAAAATAGGAAAAACGTGAATAAATTTTATAGGCACTTATTAATAATAATAATTGTTAAACATAAAGGAATATTTATGCTGCGTGAACGTGTAGCCATTATTTGGCCCGGGGTGAAAGTAGCTCATTTATGAAGATGGTCCTTTTGGGTGTACGAGAGGAAGTGAAGAGAAAGTATATATACATTTTTAGTATGTAATTGATGGGGAGAAAGCTCCGATGCGCATGTATCATATATAATAGTATGACGGAGAGAAAAGAAAAAGGAAATTTTCACTCCTTCCCCCGTACCATGCTATCGATTGGAAGACATCGGAGAGGCAAGTGGACGACGACTACGACGACCACGGTTACGACGGCAATCCTCCACACCCGTCCGTTCATCTCTTCTCCTCTACTACAACTTCTACACTCTT
This sequence comes from Spatulosminthurus flaviceps, assembly GCA_034693705.1. NCBI lineage: Eukaryota > Metazoa > Arthropoda > Collembola > Symphypleona > Sminthuridae > Spatulosminthurus > Spatulosminthurus flaviceps. The sequence goes on from JAQFXU010000785.1 coordinate 33,430, forward strand.
TTCTCTCTTTCTCTCTTTACTCTCTCTCTCTCTCTTTCCTTTTGTGTGTGTATAAGTGTGTATTCAGTGACCTCCTTCCTTTTACTATCCTCACCCATGTAATTACACGGAGACCAGTTCTTCTGGGTCACGAAGGAGCAAGTTGTGTGTGGATGTGTGTGAATTTGAGAGAGACGAAGAGAAGAGTTTAAAAAAAGGACTAAGCAAGTGATAATTATTCTATAGTCATGGATCAAAATACCGTTTATCAAGACACAGTTCAAACAAATTTTGGAAAAGTACCCCCGGGGGGAATTAGACCATACACGGATCCAAATGAAACTGGTTTCGTGGACGCTACCCGCTACCCCGAGCCTGTTGACTCTACCAAGAAAATTCGGGGAAAGTCCGAACTTTTGGAAACTTTAGTGGGGGGATTAGAACCGGAATTAGTTGTCGCGAAGGTATGTGTGTTTATGGAAAAATTGAAAAATATTTGGGAGAAAATATAATATTTTTCGAAAATTTGTATTATTGTAAAAATGCGCTACTTGTTGAGGAATGTCATGTATGAGATATTTGGTGGAGGAAAGAATTTGCGGTTTCGAAGATAAGGGGAAATGTATGTAGCATTCAAATGGGCTTAACCTGATTATGTGGGGAAGTTCATTGATGTGCGGGATATATGGAATTTAATTTACTGGAGCCACTACTATATGTGGGGTATTTGCTTGTGAAGTAGCGGCATAAATAAATTCTGGTTCGCTCCGTGTCAGAATTATTATTCATGTTGAAGAGAAAAGATATTAGGCTAAGTAGACTCTATGAGTTGGTTGGGTGTCATAGGAAAGGAGGATGTGAGAAAAATGGAAGGATGTGATACGAGACTTGACTCTCATTGAATTTTCTATATGTATATTTCTAGGGCTTTTATTTTTTCTTTTATGCCGCCTTCGGCTCCTTATTTCCCTTAATGGGAGTTTATTTCAAGCAATTGGGCTTAAATGGAGCGCAAGCCGGGATTCTCTCTGGTTGTCGTCCCCTAGTCGAATATATTGCTGCTCCCATGTGGGTCTCCATTGCTGAGAGGTAAGTTGAGTAATTATGAGGAAATAAATTTTGTGTAGTAAAAAAATTAAAATTATTTTTAAAAAAATGTTTTTCAGAAAAGGAAAAGCCAAAGCAATTTTATTAGGCTCACTCGTTTGTTGGATATTGTTCACTTTCCCCTTGGGCTTCGTCCAACCTGAGCCGGTCTCATGTATATACAAATACAACGCTAGCACGGCCAACTTGGCTACTCCTGAAATCCTTGGAACACTAAATAAACGGGAGGCACCCAATTACTATGAATTGGACGAGCCCGAACCTTTGGAAGAAATGGACTATGAGATGGAATTGAAACCTCTGACACGGTCAAAGAGAGCCATTCCCAAGCCACTGCCTGGAATCTCTCCTCTTAAAATCAACTACGCTGTCAACTACAAGAAAGGTTCGGAGCAGGATACTTGGGTCAGTCCTAGCTTCTCCAGTCAAGTCTTCAAAAAAGAAGATGTGACCAAGGTATTTGCAAATATCTGTTTTTATTCTATAAAAAATCATCTCAAATTTCAATTAACGCAATTAATCTCTGTCAGTTAATAGTAATTAGAATGAAATAAGCTCAGGTTCTCAATATTTACGTCTGAGTGAATGAGGGAAAGTTACAATAGAAAATCTTTGCTCCAAATACTCATCTCCTCCCACTATCTTTCCCCTTTAATAAGATTAACTCACAAGTTTGAAGACAAGCAAGCAATTTTCTAATCAGCCGGAACTCTTTTTGTATTCAATGCTCTGAATGAATAATTGCAGTTTGAAGAAGTTGAGTATAACGGAAGAGAGAAGTGTGAAAGTGTAAGTAAGAATTTAGAAATCCACCCACGCCCAGCGCCCCCTGGGCTTTGTTACTGGAACAGATTGGAGTGGATATATTTTAGTGGATGAAAGTAAGTAGAATACATTTGTATGGGAGTTATGGGAGACGCTGTGGAGTAATAGAATCTATTTACTATTGCTTCACTACCTCAATAAATCTTGTTTGATTCTACGTCTTCTCTACAATCTGTATAAAAGGATGCTCAAGTGTATAAAATGTACGTTTTATTTCCCCCAACCTCCCGACACTTCCACACCCATAGTTACTTTTACTGGGAACGAGGAGTAAATGACAAAAGGCCTGAATGTATATAGTGAAAGGAAGGGGAAAAGTATGGTTGGGTCAAGCTACTAAAAGAAATGGGGAATTTCCAACGAACCATAATTTCCAAGCCAAGCGTGCTCCCTCAAGACATGTATAAAATAGGCTGGTGGCAATAGTAAGTATTGAGTAAAGTATCGTTTCAAAGAATTGTCAGGGAAAAGATACATAGTACATGTTCCTTAATAAGGAACGTAAAAAGGTGTAATTTCCTTCCCCTTTCTCCTATCTCCGACGAGCCAATAGTAACAATTCCATGAAATAACGGATACGTATGTAAGTAAATGTGGAAAGAGTCTTCTAAATGCAGAGTGAGTTAAAGACCTAGATTTTAGTGTCAAAAGCTCTATCTCTCTTCTCTTTAATCACTACTTATTTCTGTCAAAGAAAGGAACCTGGGGATTTGAGCATTGATTAAGCTCCCTGTAACCTCGAACTTCCAGGAACTTGTACGAACTTTGTAGAATATTTAGCTCAAAAGGATTATCGAAAAAAATTAGATTAATTTTTTTAACCCATAGCTCTCACCTATCCAAAGAAATTCTATGAAATTTGATGAAATCTTATAAATGCTATTTTTCCAGGTCTTCTTCCTCCTCCTGCTCCTCATCATTATCGGAGAAGCTGTCTCATCTCCATCGATAGTGCTCGCAGACACGGCTGTCCTCTCATTCTTGGGCGAGCAAGCGGGACATCGCTATGGTCATCAACGTATGTTTGGCTCCTTGGGCTGGGCCATTGCAATGTTCTTCATTGGTATTGCCCTGGATCACTCAACTTTCCCTGACCGGAAATGCAATCCTATGAAACAGGTGATGATTTCTCTTGATGTTAAAAGATAAAGAATTTAAATGCTTTTAACATAGCTTGAAAAAATTCAGTAGCTTTCACATGAGTGGGTATTTATAGGAAAAAGATGAAAAGAAAAAATTGAGAGAGATAGTGAGAAAAATTGTGAAAAGTAATGATTTGAATAATAAAGTACCTGGGAACAACTGTGCTAATGAGGAAAGTAGCATTTAAATTGTTATGATTGGAGGATTAGCCTTTTCACGCTACCAAACATTTAAGCAAGTTTTAAGCCTGGACAATGTTAATAGGGAGAAAGTGTTTTCCTACTAATGATTAAATGTTATATAAGAGTTGTGTGTGAAAGTTTTATCCCGTCAGAATAGCACTACTACACTTGTCATTGGCTTTTACGGTGAAAGCAATTTCGTATATAGGACCTATGTTTTTAGAGTGGAGAGTATGGATAGGACAGTTTAGTGGAGGAGCGGGGAGAAAGGAAAGCGTTAAAACTTATGGACTAATTGGTACTAAATAATGCAGGAGAAAAACTACACGGTCTGCTTTGCCATTTTTGTGGTTCTCATGGGATTGGCCACACTGTTGGGATGGCGATTGAAAATGCCTGAAATGTCTGTACCGGGAATTGAATTGGAGAGTCAACAACATCCAGGAGGATTTGAGAACATTGATATCGATTCGAAACCGGTAAGTTAAATCCTCAGCTTTCACCAAGTTCCTTTGTTAGGAGGTTTTTGTGGGGAAATGTAAAGTCCTGTAGATATGCTTTCTCCGTAGTTACTTTCACTTCCAAGTATTTACTCTCTCTCTCTCTATATATGGAAAATAAAAGGGGAAAAGGATAAAGGGGCGTAAAGGTGTGGGTTTAGAGGAAAGAACCACATGAAATTAAATATAGATGAGATTCCACTCTTTTTTTTATTACCGCACACATATCTCCTAACTGCCCCATGAATTTCAACCAGCCTGATTTCCTCACAGTTTTTCCCTTTTTTCTTTATTAAAATTTACATTGAGAGCCCATTGAATCTGAGGATGCTTTTAGTCAAGAAAAACTCAAGAGTATTTTTTTCACTCTCGTTGAACAAATTAATAGAGGTTGTTATTTTTAACGATTGAGTTGCTCTTAGATTTAAGATAAATGTTTGTACTATTTGAGGAAGAAAGTTGTGTGTGAGTGTTTTTTTGCCCTTTAAATTTTTGAGCTTGTTGTTGTTCTTGTCCCATATATTACATAGGTTTTTAGATGTAGTTGGGGATAGGAAATAGAAATTGGTTTTATTACACGAGTGATCTCGGATGGATAGGGAGCTCTTCTTATTCCCCTTTGTCCTCTTTCAGCCTTTGATAGTATAAACCCATAAGAGAGAGAGAGAGTTTTATAAAGGAAAGGGGATTGAGTTTTTTCTTCTCTTTTTCACTGTCTTGTTTGGTATTTTTTTGGGTGGAAAGAAAATAACGTCGGAAGGCTTACCTCAAACGACGGTTTTTGCCCAAACGAACCGTAAACTTCCGGAATGGGTAATTGTTCTGCGACACTTCAAGACGCCCAATTGTATTGCATTCTTGTTCGTTGCCTGGCTCATGGGAATCGGAATCGGACTTATCTTCACATTCCTCTTCTGGCATCTTCAGGTTTGTGGACATATGTGTATATATTTTGTATGTATAAATTTATATGCATATATTTATGTGTGGAGAGATAGATATGTCCGATTATATTTACTTACGCTCTTGTTTATCTTTGAAAGTTTTTGATTTTTTATGGGAGCTTAAAGTTAAGTTTGAATGGGTTATAGGCTATTTTTGTATTTGTTGGTATAGGATTTTGGCGGCTCCCCAACTCTCTTTGGCCTTGCGTCAGTTATCAATCACATCTCGGAAGTATTTGCGTACTTCTTTAGTTCAACGTTCATTGGGCAGTTGGGTCATGTCAAGGTTCTCTGCATTGGGCTCCTCTGTAATGTACTCCGATTCCTGTACATCACTGTGCTTAAGAATCCGTGGTGGGTGTTACCCTTCGAATTTGTTCAAGGTGAGATTTTAAATGAGATGTATGCATTTATATGTGATGGGTGTGTATATGTAAATGTGTGTGTGTGGGGATATTTTTATCTATGTAGTTTTTATAGTCATCAAATATCGTATTCATCTTCTTGATCATAAATGGAGCTTCTTCCCTTTGACGTATTTGAAATGGTTATGGGAAGAAAATCCTGGGATGGTTATGTCTTTTCCTGGGGCTACTAAGAGAGAGAGAGATCTTTCAAATAGCTTTCTTGTGACTGTCATGACTATATGGGGAAATTTCTTACGAGCGAATTTCTTTGGTTGGAGTTTATTGCAAGAGCTTTCACGTGACTGACTGGTTCTTTTGAGAGTATTTTCTAAGAGTGACTTTTCTATGGAATGGGTTCATTTTTTTGGGGACTGACTGACTCACTTTCTCCAAATGGACTTTTTAAGGGTGGACTTTCTCCGAATGGAGTTTTTAAGGGTAGACTTCCTCCGAATGAACTTTCCCCGAATGGACTTTCTCCAATCTTGTCTTATTTCTCTGAGAGGGACTTTTTAAGTGACTTTATGGAAAATTTACTTTCTCTAGGACTTTCTCCTTTACGATGACACTCTTGAAGGACTGGGCTTAATAAGATTGATTGAGTTAAGATTGATTCCCTTCAGATTCCTTCTTCTATTTATTGTAGAGCCAGAAATAAGATAATTCCTTATATATTTCTCTCTATGTATAAGATTCTATCCCTATCTATATGTGGCGTCAAATTTTACTTTATGGGGCTTGTTGGAAAGAAAAGTCATACATTTGTGAGGAGTGTACTCACTACTGTCAGATTTAGTGGGGAAGTTTAAAAAAGTTGGCGGGAAATGTTATTTGACTGTGGGGAGAAAGTTAAGTATAATTATCAGTAAAAGTTATTTGTGGGGGAATCTCCCTTGAAATGACTTTATTCATAAGATGGTTGTAATCACTGCTTAAGCTATGCCTGTACTTAAGAAATTTTTTCTTCTCAATTGCCAAGGAGAATGGAACCATTGGCGGAAGTTTCTCTTTTAATAGAGGAATAAAATTACGGAGGAATTATATTGCCAATAATGACAAAAGGAAGGTCAAGTATTATTGGTTCATAAAATGCAGCTGCAATCATAGACAGACTCGAGGAGAGAGACACAGCCTGCTCATCAACTTTTTAATGATAAGGTGTATGTGTGAGTGTGTGTGTGGTACTGACAGGAGCTTTTGTATGGGAGTTGGTTTAATTTCCCTGGGACTTCATTTGCGTGTGTACTTTCTCCGGCTGCATGTATAAACTCACATGGTAATAACACTGCGTCTTTACTCATTATCATCTGCCGAGAGAGAGAGAGACAGAGATAACTATTGTTAAAACTTTTCCTCGCCCAATGACATTATCAAGTCGGGAGAGTTGAGACAACGTAAAAAGTTTGTGGGATCTGCTATTATTGTAGGGCTGAATGTAGGAAGTGGTGGTTTTGTAATAAATCTGTAACTACCACTGCTTTCACCCTTTGTACAGGATAATTTCCCTTGTAAAAACATGAATCCTCACCCTTTTCCAAGGTCCACATGAGCATTGTTCATTTTTTTCACTCTCAATTTCTCCCATACAATCTACTCGAAAACTTTCCCAAGGGTTTTCCTTTCTTTCAATGTAGATGGCATCTCCGACGTACTCCGACGCTATTTATTATTACGCATCAAATAATAATTTTTCACATTTTACCTACGATATACACCCAATAAACGTAAATATCTCTAGTTGAAAAATAGATATGTAGAAAGAAAATGATTTTGTGGCGACAAAATGATTTCTTCCTGCTTAATTGAATTTCTCTGTGTCTCTTACCGCGGCCTTAGCCTCTGGCTTAAATGATTTAATGAGTAATGAAAATTGAAATTTCTCCGACAAAATAATTACTCGCTAAGAAATTATATGATCCTCCCAAAATGTGA
>JAQFXU010000786.1:0-40445 GCA_034693705.1 Spatulosminthurus flaviceps
CTGACGGAGTGCGAGGCGGACGGCGCAAATAGTAGTAGTATCAATAAAAATAGTTGTAACAAAAGCCATGAGCATTTATATGAGTTATTTGGTCACATATTTATATTGACAGCATTTTCCCCTCAACTTCTACTATGATTTAGAGGAAACAAAAATTTTTTTTGTATTGTTGGAGCTATACTACTACTATTATTATTAACGATTACGACGCACGTCAATTCAATCATTTCCGTTTCAAGTGCAGATATTTGTGTGTACAGAAGAGATTACATTTTATGGGTTAATCTAATTTATACGATATAGTTACCTTGAGCACAGCAATAGCCGTGATGGCTGAGATACACTGGGTAACGATGTACAGACCACTTTTGACCAGTTCGATTTTCCTGGTAAAAAGCATAGCTAGCGTCACGGCCGGATTCATGTGACATCCACTCACATGGCCAATCGTCTGCAACATAGAAAAAATAAAAAAGTTTTAACACATTTTTACAACATTTTTCATTCATTTCCTTTCCTCTGTGTGCTTCAAACGTCAACAGAAACAATTTCCCAATAGCCTAGAAAATTATTAGTTACTTTTCTCCCCAATCTCTTTACCTTTACCCTGTTACTTGAATGTCCAAGCACCAATGCTTTTTCCACCCGGCTCTCTTTACATAGCGATACTATCATTGCATTAAATACTTTGTAGCACAAATTCATTGACCTTCATGTCTTCCTAGTTAGATTTTGTCCGCATGGTTCAAGATCATTACACTAAATAACATTTAACCCTTCAAATTCCCTTACACATAAAATTAAGATTTCTGTAAGAATTTATGTGTTAGAGGAAACAGAAACGATGGTTCCTGGTCACACGCAATAATTATTATTACTTAATTCCTCATAAGATTTTACTATAAATCAAGGTTGACATAATATATATTCACAAACCTCAATTTTTCACTCAATCATTGAAATGCGGTGAGTACTGATTATAGTATTGTTTTCCATATCTATTGTTAGAGCGTAATTAAGCACTTGCTATATATAGCGCAAATTAGTTCAAGAGCTAATTGAACTACTTTTTTCCAAATGTCAACTTTTATCCAACAGCTGTATAGCCTGAGCACTTCTCAAAGAGGTCTGCTGACTTATAATGTAAAATCCCCGCCGTGACCACTTGAAATCATGACCTATGATCGCAAATTTTTCTGTCATTCATAAAACCAAAGTATTGGAACCACGGAAGTCAAACATATGAAAACATAGTGCAATGGCGTCTAGAATTCAATAAATATCGGGAATTCTTGACTTTAAAAGTCGTGACTCATGAATGCTCATTTACAAGAACGACATATCTCGAGTGATGGTTTGAAACTGATGTATACAACAACCCTTGTCACTTGCCCATACAATGGAGTTCAAAACTGATAAATTTAAACTATTGACACCTTTTTACCAATCATTGATCTAATATTAGACAATAATTCATTTCTACAGCAAACATTTTACAAATTTTTAAACCATTTTTCGTTTCCTAATTCATTGCAAGACACATTAAGCTTTTAGGTGCAGAGGTATTCACGCTATACTCAAACTGAGACCTGAGACGCTTCTGTGAAAGATGTCAAATGTAAAACGTTTATCAATTTCTCAGAGTAAAAATTTATTTAAACTATTCCGTTGAAAAATGAGAAATTTCCTACCGTGGACTGTTTTTTGTCGTGGCCAGAAATTTTTCCCTGCCGATGTTGGAGAGACTGCCCAGAACTTTTTCAGACCAAATACTAATGGATGCAAATGCTAGCAAAAATTTCTACCTGTATCCGGGGTACAGGTCATATTGCCTTGGGCTACGTCTCCCTCTCGTTGTCCACAATTTTTTCGGACGCTAGGAAAAAGTGTCCACGGTACGAAATTTTTCTTCTTTTTAAACACTGCATCCTGCATCTGCTATTCACCCCCGTGAATATGTATTTATGAGCTTTAGCAGGGCATCTTCAACAACATATTGCTCACCTGCAGCACATGCTGTTGTAATAGTAGTATGTATCTATGACATTATGATACCTACAGTTTTTTTGAAAAATTATTAATATTTTTGTGATTGTAAATTGTCGCTACCTTATACTAACGTATATTGGTTATTTGGTCCACACGGACCTCAGTTTTTTCGTAAAGTTACTTATAATAAAACAGCCTCCTACTCCGTGTTTCTGCTTCTTTGTTTTTTATTTGACCGGCATTTTAATTCTAAAAATATGTTGCTGCTCAGAAGGATCTTTATTTTAATTGTAATGCCAGAAGAATGGAATACCAGCGGCTTTTTGGAACCTTAAGCGGAACCTCCTGTCTGCCGAATGTTTTATTATTTGCAATAATTTTATTTATTTATTGAATTTTAACTAAAATATTATATTGGGTTCACCTACAATCTGAATTCAGACTTGCTAATTACTTTTCTTACATTCACATCAGCACTCACAAGCATAATTACATATTTGCATTTCACAGTGCACACCATTTTGCCATCTACGGACATCCAACTACGATGTAATAAATAAATAAATATACATTCCCCTCCATCTACTTTTTTCAATTTTATCTCATACTATACTTGATATGACTTGATGTACCCTCCACATAATAGTTCATGATCATGAGTTCCATCAATCTTGCAAAAAAAATTATATTTACACACAAAAAGTATGTAACAAATTACGCAACCCCCAAATAATGATGGTGTTTCATTATCTCCAGCAATCATTGTAGTTTCCATGTAAAACATAGGTACTTTTTGGGTGTTCCATGCCATAAACTCATTATTTATTTATTAGTGAGAGTGAGGTTATTATAGTTGAAGCAATTTACTCATTAAGAGACTCTTTGTAGTGGGATTTAATCTGACACATAATGCTAATTGAGACTCTCGTTTACTTCTTATAGAACATTCCTCTTTATTTTTCCCTCCTCCTCCTCCAACAATTATGATTATACATACTAAGATTTTCCCCATCCCTAAAATAGAAAATAACATTGATTTAAGAGAAACTTTTCTATATATACTAGCCCTTCTCGCAGTTTAGAAGGTCTCCACGTCAAAATAACCCTCTGATGAAAACACACCTCAAACTTAACCTTTCTACCTATAATTAGTAATGGCCAAAATAAGTGAGTGCCTCTAATGACAGCAATTCAGCTCTTTTCCTACCCCAACACTTCACTTCCATATGTACATGAATGAAAGACGTGAGGAATTGTGTTGATACACTTTACTCCCTCCAACCATCAATCTTACTCATACTGAAAAAAGAAACTACTCTCCAACTCCTGATTTGCTTCCTTTTTTTACATAGAAATAATAATAAAAGCCTGCCCATAATAATGTCTCCCAATCATAAATAAAGTTTATTACAAGAGCCGAGTTATTGGGGTCATACCAGTTATTATTCTTTCCTATACATAGCTCTCCTACATGTAATCATAGAATATTTTGCGTACATACACTTCTTTCTACTATACGTGACAATCTTTACCCTTGCCCTTCCCGTCCAGAACTCGATATCTTTTGAATCACTTGGGTACAGAGATTGTGCCGAGTTAAGTAACTTTATTACAAAATGGACTCAAGGAAAAACTCCAAAAGCTATCCATATCCATACCTCACACATTTTATGTACATAATCACTCATGGAAAATAAAAAAAACATGAAATGCAAGGTTACGCAAAGAGGTCTGGACAAGGACGTATATAAAAGAATTGATTTTCTTATTCCTTAAGATCATAATGATCATATATACACACGTGAGAATATCAAAATAACAAATACACACTTGATAGTCTGAAATACCTGAATGGTGACTTCTACTTTACACCTAAGATTTCACGTGTTTGTATGATTTTAGTTAGTCCAAGCCGAAAAATTACTGGGCTATACTGCCGCAACACATCTATCAAAGTCAAGGTGCTGCTTTAAAAACATTCACATATGCATAGTTAGTTATTCGTAGCAATGGTGAATAAATTGCTAACAAGCACATAATAATTGCGTGAAATTCTCTCCTCAAAAGCTTTAATGAATGTGACAATAACATGTGTAAACGAAAATTTTCTGCTACACGTAATAATAATAATTATTATTATTTCTGCATAGTTGAAATTAGAACATATATGTAATCGATTCCCTCAATTATTTCATGGTCTATTTCAATAGAAATATTTGATATCATGGCAAAACATTTTTTGTTAAATTGTAAATGACTCATATATTTAGTGCACAATTAATTTGACGAGACAGATAAATATGAAAGAGATTGGGAGGGTCCATATCTATTGAAGCTATGCAATATGATAATTTTATTTTGAAGTGATTTATTTAATTCACATGCTTGACGCTTTAATACCATATGCTACAGTGCAGCGAAGTAGAAAACAAATCAATCAAAAATATCCTATAAAGCCAATCATCTGACGATCCTTTAAAAATGTATACATACTACTTACTCATCTTCTTTTCAGGGGTTCCTTTTTAGCAGAAAAAAGTTTAGCATTTATATTGGACAGTTAAATTACTATGGATCTTTTTGTCTTCACCTACGAGGAGTGATCACGCCCTCCCTATACAAACCTCTGAATGGTATTCATGGAGAAAAATCTTTTATGCATTCTTGATATTTTAGCACACTTGTTTGTACGTAAGTATGTAGACAAATGTATAAAACGACGAGATCATATTATGGAAATGAGTCTGGAGTCTGCACGACTTCTATGATCCTCGTATAATTTGTGTAGGCTGGTCAGGCAATGGCAATAAGTCGAGGTCATTATCTTAAATGGAGTTTCATCTGCTGAATTCATCCTAGATGGAATACGGAATATGATATTATTTCTCTCTGGAGGAATTTCCAAGTGTAATGTACACAGATATATATATATACATAATAAAAAAATGAATATTTATTTGGAAAAAACTGAACAATGCTGAGACAAAAAATTGTATAATAAAGAGTACAGGAATAGTAATCGCGGGAGTGAGTGAAATAATGAAGAATGTCTTTTACCATTCAGTGATTTTCAAGGTTGAATGGAGAGACTGAGTGAGTGCGTTTTCCACTCATGTCAGTATTATTATTACTCTTATTATTCCTATTTGAGATTAAAATGTACACTTATTAGAAGAGAAGACCGTGTGATGCTGATCACTTGAGGGATACATGGCCATACCTCACCTGTCACATATAAATGCTAAAATGCTAAAGCTAAGAAAAGTGCCGTGCCTTTTTAGTGTATACTTTACTACATACATATGTAAGCACACAATATAATAATAATAATAATGATAATTTACACCATATAATTTCATGTGTATGCTTCAAGATTTAAGGGCTGTCTTATTCCAAGCTAAATTACACCTTAATTTGTTATCATTCATGTTTGATTATGATTGTTATCAGTTTCCTTTCTAAGCGGCTGCAGCCACTACACTTTATACCTCCACATTTATTAATCTACTTGGCTCATTGTGACTGATTGTATTTCCAAGACTTATTTGTTATCTTAAGCTAGACAATTTATATTTTTCTATAGCATCATTTGTTATATTCCTACAAGCTTATATTTTCTTTTGGAATTGCTATTGTGCTAAAATAAGCGTTTAAAATTTCCAAACGCATTCCCACCAGTCTAATCATAATTAATGGACTAGTATCTAAAGTCAGCTCTAAAATTCCCATCTATTTCAACGTCAACAATTTAGTAGTTAACCATTGTAGCTCTTTCCCCCAGTAATTTCTGGTTAATTTTATAGCTTTCATAGCTACAATTTGATAAATGAGAATTTTAGCCGGGTGCGTGACTGGGAGACAGATGATGTGGTAATAATTGTCGAGAGAGAGAGAGAGAGAAAGTTCCGGTTTCCAAAGGGTACCCAGAAAAATCCGAAGATTACACGAGCGTTGTAATTTGCTGCAGTAGGTAAATTGAAAACTTTCCGTATATTCCGTCATAACAACATAACGATGAAAGAAATTAAAGAGAGACAACAAATCGATATCGATTTTCCTCCGCTTAAATAAACATGGAAAATCTTGCTACACAATCATTCTTTTACCTTTTATACAAGCAGTAGAGTAGTAGAGCCTCATATGAAATGAACAACTGTCCTCGTGATTCAAGTCTATAATTACCTCAAAAAGTAGGAGTGAACGAGAAAACTCGGAAGAGAGCTTAGTTCAAATAAAGACATCAAGAAGCAATTTATTACTTTTTCTGTAGTCATACTCATACCAGATAAACGCAATTAATTGATAATTGTAAGTATACAACTACAATCCTGCCATATGGCATGTGCTTTTGACCTATAAGCAATCATAATTGAAAATACATTAGTGTTTATGAATATGAATAGGAGTGAAATTGTAATATCGTAGAAGTGCTCAAATCTCACTCTCGCAGTTATAGCATTTTTTTTAATTAAAAACCAAACAAATCCAAGTTATTATTTGAATGTCAAAAGCCGTGAAATGAAAGAACATCTGCTCGAATTTCTTCCTTTAAATGACATAAACCGTGCATGAAAAAATCTAACCTCAATTGTACTTACTTGTGCTTTCAACGAACTTACATTGCAATATTTTATGATAGTTTCATTAAAATCATGTTTTCTTTCACAAACTTTTCTTTTCTTCTTCCCATCTGACCTCATTGAAAGGAAACTCACTTATTTTCCCTTACACCTTCCTTTCTGTCCTCACTCGTGTATATCATAACAAGAGCTGTATGAATTCAGTCCTGTCAACAGTGATGGATAACGTTTAGTCCTCACTCTCACACACTAAAGGTTACACATTTACAGGGATCACACGTACTTTAAGTTCATCAACTACTATCACCGTTACCGTACGTGATGTAAACGTGTAATTCTGAATCCTTTTTAAAGAACTTTATTTAATTTTCTAAATTGTAATTCTAAAATCTTTATCCCTACCATTTACTATTTTCAACACTTTTTTTATACACAGAGAGTGAGACACGCAACTGTTTTTTTCACAGTTCTCCCTAGTGCTGTAGACTCTTTTCCTCCAATTTCACAAGCCATTTGCTACATGAATTAATTCCTTTATATTTTTATACGCACGCTTTTATCACGCTCTAAAGAAAGATAACATTGAGAAAATGCATGCCATTTCATTGTTAAGAATATGTCAGGTTCAGTTTTTCCTCAGGATATTAATTATAAAAGATGAAAATTTTAAAACAATTGTCCTAATTTTTAGAATGAAGATGATTTTGTAATGAGAGTTTCATATGCATCAAAATATGTATACACGTTTACACGTCCAATCGTGTTCTTAATTATTCAAATTTAATTACTGACTTTGTTGCATCTTCCATGACTTAAAGATCCGAGTGATGAAACGGAAATAGCAGTGTTAAGTAACTACTAAACGCATACTCAAAGTTATCCCATTTGATCATGACACGATGAAATCACCATGTTGAATTCTTAACAAAGCTATATTGTAATAATTCTTTAACGATAATTGCTATTTTTATCATTGGCGCACAAATTATTAAAGTATGGCAATAATTATTACTATATGACCAGATTCAACTCATCGGACTTTTGTAATATGAGACGACAAAGCATATATCCTATGTATAAAAAATATGACAAATTACATAGTGCGTGAAAATCACAGGGGGAAAAGGCTTGGTTAATTATTAATAGAATAGACAAAAGTATTGTTATCAATTAATAAATAGAAATAGCGTAAAAAATCCATGGTTAAATATAATTATAGGGATTAACAAAATCAAATGGAAAAAAATGTGTGGTTAATATAGAATGAGGAAAAGTGCATTGATATTAATAAACAAATTAATGGTAAAAATGCACAGTGAATAATTAACAAAAGAAAGGGAAAAAACGCATTTAATGCATGGACGATTAATAAATAATAAAAAAAATGGTCCCTAATTAATCAAATTAATGAACAAGTTTAACAAAAAAGGCTGATTTACCTGAGCCAGAGTAGCAACAGTAAAGCCCCAGCACAGGGCCACCCCAACTAGAGGGAGTTTGTCCTTTTCTTCAATGTACAAGCCGCAGCCACAACCAATGACCATAAGTATAAATGTGCCCAGAAATTCCGCTCCCAGACTCTTCCAAATATCCCTCCGAGGCATCTCCACATGAGACACACTTACCCTCTCACGGAAATTAGCAATTTTTTCCATTTTCAGCACCTCTGTCTCTGGATACACAATACGTCCATATATACTATTATTATGATTTCCAAGTTTATGATTCTCAGCTGATGAGGAATGATTTAATATCTGTGGCAATGGTGGTTGTTGGTAGTCTTGTAGGTAGTATTTCCTAAGGAATTGTTCCTGATGATATTTACAAATGTTATGGGAACATCTATTGTTAGTAGGACTAGGTCTATTGTTATGGAATGGTGTGCTATTATGTACAGGAGGAAATGGTGAGGAGATGTTGTTAGTCTTAGGTCCGATAATTCTGTTCGTCTGTTCGTGTTGATGGTGGTCTGTCTTTTCACGTGGACTTACGAGTATTACTCCGGGTGGTAGACTCTGCTTGACGCGTCGTTTCAGCTGTTGTTGTCGACTTGTCGGTGGCTTCAGCCGATGAACTTCAACCTTTTTATCCTCTTCCTCCTTCTTATTATGACTTTCCTCCTTGTCTTCTGTCTCTCCGAAACTAGAAAGACGAGCCCTAATTAAACCTTCTGTTGTTTTATAAATATCTAATTGCTGGATATTATAAACGTTCGGCAGGTCTTCGGCTATCCCAGGCATGCAGAAAAACTCTTGTGAAGACGAAGTTTGGATTCCTCTCCACCTTTTCCGCTCCTTCAAATAATCCTGTTTAGATTCCTCCCCGGTTTATTTGCTAAATGCAAGCGTATGTTTTATCAAAGCTTGTCCTGTAAGACGATAAATAATGTCACTATGTACCGAGAAAAGAGAATTGAATGGGAGTTTGAGTGTGTAGAGAAATAATTTATGTATTAACTGTCGCAACACACGCAAATTCCTTCACTTTTCAATAAACGATAGAGAATTTGTTTACGTCAATTTTCCCATACTCTTTTCAATGCGTATTTAAGAGAATAATATTTTTTTAAGTCGTAGCTTCTTCTAAAGAATGGCCTTTTGTCCTCCTCACTTTTTTTATTATGGCAATATTTATTATTATTGATTAATAATTTTTGTTTTTGATGTCTTGAAAAGGAACTGAATTCACATGTAAGTACACAAACACAAGGAGGAAGGAGCAAATATGAATTGTTCACTGTTGCTGTTTTGTTCCTGTATTTTTTAAGGGTTTTAGTATTTTCTCGGGGTTTCACTAAATTTAAGGATTTATTATTGTTGGAGATAAGGGCAATGAATTAATTTGGATGGATTTTTTTTTATTAAATAAATATTACAGTTGAGAGGGAATGTGTCAGTTGAGTGGTTGAGAGTGTGACGGAGCTTGGAGAATACTAACACTTTGTTCAGCATGAACACCGCATAAGAGACTGAGGCTGACACTATTTCCCTGCTACTTCTTGTTTACTACTGCCACACTACTACTCCTGTACATTTATATTGAAATGCGTATATAGTGTAAATGGGAAATATGCGGTATGGTCAGATAGTTGATTTTGATTTCTCTACACATGGTTTTCGGCAAGGCAAGGCTATCTATATGGAGTTTGAGCATGTATATTTTTGTTGTTATAAATTCCTCTTGTGTACGTATGTACTGTATATGAGTAATTGTGTGTGCTATGCAGCTTTTGCGTGCAAATGTAGGTTGAATGAGAAGTTTAAATGGAAAGCTGGTTCTTGTATGTATTCGTCTGGCACTGGCACTGAATGTGTATGGACTGTGGGCACTTTATGGAGGTTCTTGTAAAAGTTGAACTCTGGTTAATTTTTATTACCACAGGATATAGGAATAATACATACTTGTATACGGAACACATGCATGAGAGATATGAATTACATAGGATTAATATTCAGCATGTTTATAACTATATGAATTTTTTGTTCATTGAATTTACAGAGATGTAGGGATTGAAGAGATGTGTCAATTTGAACTGGGACATTATTAGGGTTCTTTTAGTAATTGTGTGGTTACAATTTATAGGGATTTTATTTCGGGCCTATTTATTTTTATTAACGGCGCTTCCTCATTGGCACTTGTTTTTCTTCAAGGAGCGTATCAAGAGTTTTTTTTTTATTTTCTAGCTAGAGGATTACTAAAGGATTTATTGTGGATCACATTTAATATGAATAGAGTGGTAATTGTATATTTTAAGTAGTTTTACTTTTATGGGGGCAGTATATGTAAGTTAGTGTTGGTTATACATATAGGTTCACTTCTGTGGAATTCGGTGCCGGTTGGAAATACATGTGGGATAATATAATTTGGAGGAGATGCACTTTTTCTTGTTTAACTTGTTTCATTGAAGATTTTTTTGTCATTTTGGTTTTGGTGGTATCATGATAATTATATATATAGTTTTGATCCAAAACTGTGTATTCTTTTGTACTTTTTACGCATCCGAGGTAGATACTACTATTCGTACATTCGGTACCTGTGTATAGGCCTAGTTTTAAGCCTGCTCAGTGAGTTTCTTAATTTTAGTCTGAGCACACACACAGGACAATTTAGAAACTTGTCACTGAATCACGTATACGATGTTTTTGTAGAGAGAGAGAAATGAGGATTTTAACTAATTTTATGAGATTTCAAATTAAATAGAAATCTAATTCGAGACTGTGTATAGGTAATTTTATTTTAGTAAGGGAATATCCTGTTGAAATTTCCTGATTTTTTTCACTATCAAATAAGTGTTTACACTTAACACCCAAATATTTTTTTAAGTATGTACAAGTAAAACTACTTTTTAAAGAATGAAGCACGTTTGTGTAACAATTGATTTGGGAGAGTATAAAGGATTTCCTGCTCAATGGACCCAAATCACGGTGGACTGCGATTGAGAGAGTTAAAAGTAAATCAGCTGTTGCTATGATTCTATTCATAGAAATAGATACTTACGTACGTATACAATGTAAAGTGAAGAGGAAGAAAGAGACAACAACATGTATTTAGATAACTCTGAGGATTTAAACTTCACCTCTTCCGAGGATCCGAGGATGCGGATCTTTCAGAGCAGAGTTGACGAGGTGAGCTGAAGCCTCTGTAAAAAGAATCCAGTGACGGGTAAATATAGATGCTACTGGAAATTTTAACATAGCAAACATAGAAGATTCAACCATAGAATATGCTTGAGGATTTTAAACACTACTGGAACGACAAAAATAAAATGTGTGTAGGATGTTGATGTGTGTGTGTGTGCTCTAGCTAAATATTAAAGATGTATACACTTGCCTATAGATACTATACGTAGAGACACATAGAGAACCGAAGTTGCACAATATTTGCCAGCTTCAGCTTACTATTCCCACGCATACTCAAAAAGCTATTGCTACTGTCGTAGTACAGAGAGAAAAATATTTAGGAGAGAAAAACGCATGTGTTTTCCCGATCTACACAAAAGATATTTTCTCAGATCAGGGAGGAGATATGTACATTATATTATTACGGGAGTAGTGGTAGGAAAATGGTATATATGTATTCTTTACGGTAAATAAAGTGCATTTAACGCCTGACGTGCATTCTTATGGATGCTTTTGTGGGTGTAACTGGTAAAAGTCCTAAGTTTTTGTTGATGAATTTTTTATCCTTTATTTTGTTCCATATTCCTTAACTAAACTACTACTCATACTGTTATAGTACTTCCATTGCTATGACTCTATATGCGTATAAAATGTCAGGTGCTTTAGCCCTTTGTACGTTTGTGCGCAAAATGTATGCAAGTACAAGCGTTAATGTCATATGTACATATGTGTTTACACATGTAGGTGCAATGGAATGGTAGCGCATAAACTATTTTTACGACCAACTTCACCCTTACCTTCTCAAAGGTTTATTGTTTTAGCAAATAATACCTTGGAATACATATGATTAATACATATGTATGATTTTTATCGGTATTTTGAGTTTTTTTTACAATCATTTGTGCAGTGAGTGATAATTAATGGAGTTTTTTTACTAGCTATTACCTACTACGGTAAAACTTGAACTATTAGTGTATACTAGACCCGTGTCACTATATTTGCTCTAATGTCTTTTATGCCGGCAGGGGGTACTAATAAATAATAGAGGTCAGAGAACAGTAGGAATAAAAAAAATGGATTTTGGATTAATTTTGTAATTTTTATTTCTCAAATCTCTCGCTACACATATACAAATCGGCAGAGAAAATGACACACACGCGTTTTGGTTGGATGGATATCTGCCAATACTAGAAGGACTTAGTGTAATGGTCTGTAGATTATTTCCTTTTTCTTATTAGGGAAAATTTATTTATTTATTTACTTGGATTTGCTTGTAGGGGTCGGGGATGTAGGTTCAAGGTACAAGTTACTGCAGATTGACAGGTTTCAAGGTATGTAGTTTGAAATATTTTAGGGTATAATACATACATATTTGTATGTTAGAGAAAATGTAATGTACAAGATTTTTATCAATATACTATGTCAGTACACTTTTCATAGCATCTTCTTTGTACAAGTGATTGCTTGGATGAGATCTGTATGTACTGCAATGCTTGGGAGCTTGGGGAAGAAAACTGTAACGCTAATATAGGCAATTTCATCAGATAACTTTTTTGTCGAGGACTTGTCATAAGAAGCTCTTCACTTCTTCGCATAGAACGTGATTAGAAAAGACAATCATTTTTCTAATTTAAAAGACTATGATTGAATGATAAAAAAAATTAAATTGGATGAGTCGCAATATAATATGTAAAGGATGTATCTAATAATTATTCAAGGGGACACAAATTCGAAAATTATTTTTGTCAAACAATGAAATTGTTGTTTCAGGATAAGATAATATTCTTTTTCAAACAACCATTCATCTATGTATCTCAACCTGATGTTCTAGTATTTATAAAGAGTGAGAACAAGGGGAAAATGTAAGGATTAAGGGAAAAGAGAGGCTGTTGGCAAGAGCGTTTAAAGATTATCACGCTAAATTACTCTGCCCTTATTCTACGTTGGAAAGAAGTCAACTTGACAAAACCAGGTAAGGTGTGAGATTTCAGACACTTAAGTACCTATTTATTTCTTTGGGCTAAATAAAAGCAAAGAACCTACCTTGTGCTTAAGTAGGTTGTTGTTTTTTTTATTGTTGAAGGTAAAAACTACGATGAGTCAGCCATGGGAGTGCAGTGAGTGCATAGTGTAGTGTGATGGAGATCATAAATCCCTCAGATTAGCTTCGTTTATATAGGATCCAGCCTTTTCATTCAAGATAATAATAATTGATTAGGGTTTTTTCATATGAAATGAGGTACCCTCATAAATTAAGGTTGGGCTTTGATTAATTTTTTACTATTCATAATTAATCTCTCATAAAGCTCATTCTCTATTCTATGCAGTCAGAAGAAGGTGCATCAGTTGAAAAATGTTTGGACTAATCGCTACTCTATCTTTGTATTTAGTTAAGTACACAATAGCATTAATGACAATAATTAAGGAAGGAAGGAAATTAATTGAAAATTTGTTCAGCTTAATATTAACTTAGTAAATATTATTATGAATTGATTTATGTAATTTTTAACTTGCTAGTATCAGCCTGCATTCAAGTAATTATTATGCATTCAGCCTAAATGTTTAAACTAGAAATATAGCAAATTCAGCTATATTTCATCCTCAACTTATGGAATGTGTCGTATGTCAATATTTCTAGTTTTATGACATGGAAAAAAATACAAATAATATGCATTTGCGGGCATAAAATACATAAAGCAGCTCCCTATCTAGTAGTACAATGCAGAATGCTCATTGTCAGCCACAATATAATTTGCACACTGCAAACTGCAATAGTGAGAAAAATGATGGGGCATGAATTACTGGAGGTGTTTTTCTAGATATATTTTTGTGTAAGCATTATTTTGGTAATCTGCAGGATATTTCTAAGAACCAATCACTTTAATTTCATGATTACAGTACAAATTTAATTAATAAAGCTCCTCTGTGATCTGCTTTGTGCTCGCATTTTTCTTGGTAATTTAGTGCCTCACAGGGGCACTATTGTAAGACATGGATTTTTTCACCCTGTGGTTACAACAATGGAACACGGAAAGCCGCATGATTTCCTATGGTTAATAACCACGTATATAGTTTACCACTTGTACAAATACATTAGTATTGTTGTGAAGTGATGAGTGAAAATATAAGAGCTTCTCTTCCTTTTTTTTCTTATTAGCCATCTATTGCATGTGACAGTAGTAAAATTGTGTTGTTGGTGGCTTCTGAAAGACATTACTATGCTATATTTTGTACATAGCCTCAAGTAAAAATATGACAATCTTACAATAATCTCTAACCATCCGTGCAAGTCACGAAATGTGATGATGAGTAGAGCATTAAGTGCTTCAATATCTGTCTTTTTTAACATGGTGTTCATGTCAATGGTAAATAATACTATTCGTGGGTACACAGACACACACACACACTTCCGACACTTCATCAAGTTTCAAGCACGAACTACATTTAGCACTTTTGAAATAATAATAAGTATCTCAATGGTTCCATTTATAGTTGACTTGTATTTTATTTTTAATCACCTCCTGTCTTTTTGCGAGAGACATGATTATTACTTATTCTTTCGGATACCGGGCCGGTAGTGGTTTCTATATACAAAGCTTTTAGCATTTTAGTTATACAGAGTGAAAGCAAAATAAAATTCATGTCAGAAAGCGTAACAGCTTTTTAGGGCTTTTTTTATCGAAGGAATTTTTTTATAATACATAAAGATAGTAATTGTCTGGTAGAAAATTATATAGTGTGACTCTCCTGAATTTTTTCATCTTTGCTCTTTATAGAGTTATTTAAATGTTGATAGTGTATTTATTTATGGGGGTATAAGAGAAATATATATTTAATTATCTTTATTTCTCAATGAAGGTTGTAAATTAGCATGCTTTTGTTACAAATAAACATCTGTGTCAACATCGTTTGTTCATTTCATGTACCACATACAGGCTTTCCGGTCCGAGCTTTAAACTTATACTTGCTACTACAGCTACTTGTTTTCCTAACCTTGAATTTTAAATTTATTATGTTAACTTATTCACAGAGCATTTGTATTAGAAGTACATATGAGCGTGTATACATAAAAGGATTTGATTTATGTAAAACCGTTTAGGTAAATCATTATTGTAGACTTTTATGGCCAATGTTATCAATGATAAGTTCATCAATAAAAATCAATAATAATTAAGGTTATGTAAATATAAAGGAGCGAGGAGACAATTCAATTATTGGGAATATCAAAGATGCTCCTGTCCTGGAGTTGGCGGGATTTAATTTTTATGATTAATTTGAAAGTACTTTTTAGTTGTATATATTTAGAGCCTTGCAAGGAGAATAGAATATAGAATTAAATTCAAAAGTGAAAAAATAGTGTTTAAGTAAAATGAATAGAATTTGGATTGGAGAGGAATTTATTATGAGAGTTGAACAAGTTATTGCTATACAAGTAAAAGATGAAGCACATTCAAGCATATTTGAACTTGATTGACTTTCTACAACTTGACACGATACATTCACTTTGTATCTATCTATGAAATGAATGAGAGAGATTGACGACGGAGTTTTTAACTTTGTGACTTTATTTGACATGAAATGTTAAGCTTGTGAGGACCCCACAGGTAGCTGATATGTCCATTAGACTTTGATGTGAGTATGTTGACAGGAGGAGATAGATCTGTCCACTGCACTGTGCAGGGTTCACCTTGGAAGTTAAAGTTTACATCAACAGAACATTGATAGTAAGTGATTTTTATTATTCCACACCACTATACCATTCTTTCACCGAACCATTGTTATATACTTTGTATGGTTTCCGGTGGTGCTAACAATGCATAGGGTCCTGTGATATCATATTATCACAGTAGGTGTATATAAGTTATATAAGTCTGAAATATCTATCCTTATTTTTAAATTCATCTGACTTCACAATGTAATATGAGCACATTGTAATCAATTTATATTTGAATTCTTCAGGACAGCTGTTATTATCATTGGAATATCAAGAAAATTCTGCTACAAAAATCATTCCGTGTCTCTTAACTTGAGCTGCTGAGCTACTTGGAGTCTGGCAGCTGTGTGTGAGTCTTAAGTCCTCGGATATACTTTGCTTGACTTAAAAATGACCGAACCGTTCCCACATGCATCTTTAAGGCAATCATACCTAAAACTGTTTTCAATGAAACGACTTTCAGTTGTACGCTTGGCTTTGATGACATCATTGTTATAGAATTTTGGTAACGTCTTTTTAAAGTGCCACGGTATATACCTTTGAATAATATTTTAATACTCAGTTCATTGGGATTCTTTTTCTTTGGGCATTTGTATAGATCCAACATTCGTCGATAGTTTGAGCAAGATAACAGATTTCACACTGTGTTAGCTCCAAGATCCGTCACGTATGTTTGGATGTACATGAAGAGAATTGAGAAACAATTATTATTAACGGGATTTTTACCAACCAATTTATATAAAAGTAGGTACTACACGTAAGTATTTTTTTATAACAGTACATTATAACATTGCTATTTTGCTACAGTCCCTTTATAAAACTTAAGCCCGTACTAATATTGTCAGAGTGGGTTTCCATACATAGTAAATGTATCCGAAGATCCATTAAGATGACATTATATCATGAAGTTTATTTATGTCACGATGACGACGAGAGAGAGAGAGAGTATGGGTGAGAGACTGAGGGCAAAAGTTATTCTTACCTTTCACAAGGTAGTGTTTGTCTTAAGCTAACTATTTCTAGTTAATTACCTTAACCCTTAAGCTTATTAGCGTCATGGTTCATTCCTAACTGCTATGACAGCCTTAACCCAAACCCATCTCGTCAATTCTTCATACTCCCTAGTTGATAATATTTTGCTCGGAGCTACATATATAGGTACACACGCATGTTTAAACACTTCACTGTTTAAATACATACATGCGTGTACACTTTGAATGTGGACTAGTATTAAACTCGCTTGAATTGAATTATTGTACAAGAGTTATTGAGCTAGGACTCAACAGGACTCTGAGAGTAAAAAAAATTAGTATAAATTTTTAACAAAAAAAAATCAAGATCATTTACATTGAAATACTATTGGAAATGAAATAATGGTGGAATTAGTTCAGCCTGACATGACTGATTAGACTTGAAGGAATTGTAATTATTACAAAGGGATTTTTATTGTTCGTACCCTGAACCCTGAAAAGTGCATGAACCTGCTGCTCCTACTACTCCTACCACCCTTGTATGAGAATGAGACAGACTTAGAGAATATAACCTACACCCAGGTATGAAACTAGAAATATATAAATCAGGATTGAATTGGTAATTACAACCTGAGAAAATGACCCTGTGTGAGAGGGAAAATTATGAAAACGAATCGCGATGAGGTTGCATAATTTATTGATTAAATGACCGCAGGGGACTGAGAAAAGACGACAGGAACCTTCACTCCACATCAAGCCCAGAGACAAGTCAATGGAATGGACCGTGGAATTTCGCATGCTCATTTGCACATTACATTGAATTACGCAATCCTCATGACACATGGAAGATCAACTCTTATTACCCAGATAGACAAGATACGTGTTCTACATTTCCTCCCATCTTGTATTTATATTGTGATGAGAAGTACACAAAGCTTAGGTTTATATGTATGTGTACACTGCACTGTTTACGTATGTGTACGTTTATAGGTTCAAAAAATCCCTGATACTTGTATTATCCTTGTGAGACTACCCTAAAAAAAAGAGAGGTCCAAATATTTCCACTACAATTTTATTCCCATTTGACTCACTCTCTCAACTCAAGTGTAGGTAGGTAATGAGGGCTTAAAGCCATGAGTTGTCACCCAAGCCCATTCATTTTATGACTAAGGCTTGACTCTGACTCTCAATACCCGAAACCATTTCCCTACCCTAAACTCTATGTACATTCAACATTCTATTATATGTAGAGTAAAAATTATTGTTCTATGTTTCAATTGGGGAAATAAATTAATCTTTTACATACTATCTAAGATATCTACAGTATTATACATGAATACAGATCTTAATATGTAGAGCTATAATAAAAACTCACCCTACCTTTCACTTCTCCTCTGATGCTAAAAAAAACATTAGTTAACATTATAAATGTTTTCATTAGGAATAATATATACTATAAAGATAC
Source organism: Spatulosminthurus flaviceps (assembly GCA_034693705.1). NCBI lineage: Eukaryota > Metazoa > Arthropoda > Collembola > Symphypleona > Sminthuridae > Spatulosminthurus > Spatulosminthurus flaviceps. Next base: position 18,339 of record JAQFXU010000786.1, read on the forward strand.
TCGAAAAGTTATTTACTACGTGTAGACTTGAAATGTATGAAATTGTTTGAACAAAAACATTTATATTGCTGCGACTCCATTTGGAATTTGAACCTATTGAAATAAAAAGTGTTTTGTCCCCAGCCATTTCCTTTCTGGTAGACGACTATACATAGAAATCTTATCAAAATTAATAGGGTTTCAACAGCTGCTTATACTTGGACTCGTGGCTTCTGTTATTATTAGTAATACGCTAATTTTTAATACATGATCAATTGGAGCAATTGGAGTAAAAGCTTGAATGAAATGCTGATACGGCAACGGCAGGTTCTTGTTATGCTTGGAGTGTGAGTTTCAACTGGAATTAAATACGTATGTTATCTGTGTATAGCTGACAGGTGTATTAGCCAATTGACTTTCATTTATTGCAGGATAAGAAATCATACAATAAATTATATTGGGATTTATTTTGTCACTTTTACGTTCTCCATCCTCTTTTGAACGATATATGTAATTATGAATGGATGCGGGCTTGATGTGGGCTATTTAAATGTGAAATATAAAATTGTTATTTGCAATTTGGTATGAATATATTCATAGCAGTTTATAAATAAAAGTCTCAAAATTTGGGTTCAGTCTTTTAAAATTTCAATGGGGCGAAATTATACATCGTGTAAATGTCCAAGCAGAGGGAGCAAGTTCGTAATACTGTGGGTCAAAAAAGGTATACAATAATTATGGAAACAATGTCAGAATCAGAATTGCAGGAAATACGGACAATTTTTCCAATTTGCTTATAGCAGAGTAGCTATAACGAGTACACAGAATAAAATTAAATCTATCACTGCGGTGGACCACAGAGGTTAAAATTTTGTTTCAATAAATTTGCCCAGAATTGTCCACCCAAACAATTTAGAATTGTACTTGGACGAAAAATTTGAAGGATTTATGGAGAAGCATTTTCCATAATAAATGATATAGAAATATTCATAGATTTTACCACGTGCCCAATTTGGCTTTGATTATCTGTAGACATGCAGACAAATCAAATTGCAGAAATAATCGATTTCATCTCTGTTCATACTAAAAGTAAATAAGTAAATTCTAAACACTTTTATATGCCCCACAAAAATGATAAATCAGTAATGGGTAAATTATAAGAAATAAGATTGAAAAAATTGCCATTTGAAAATTGTAATCTAAAGTTGGCCATGTGTCCATACACTGTCCTACAACGGATGATGATATACAAAGACCTTGAAATTTCTTCTAAACTACTTGAACCTCACTTATTCACAGGGCATTAATATATATTTGATATCCAAATTAAGGAATGGATCCTACTGGTTGGTCTGTCAGAGTTCAATGGCAACGTAGAAAATGACATGTGTACATATCATATATACACACAATACTTGACAATGTACATGGTTACAGTTAACTTTGGCACAATCATGAAAACAGTGCAATTTATGTAGCTTATGAAGTATAGAGCAAATACGCTGAGTCAGTGCGTGGAAATTGTGCAAATAGTAATGAGAGGTCGACCACATGTGCTTTTAAATATGATGGATAAAAAAGATATGGTATTTAGCAAATTAAATAAATATCAGCATCACCATACATCTCTCTCTCTCTCTCTCTCTCTGTCTCCCCAAAGAGCCTTCATGCTTGCTTGAATGAACAAGAACTCAATCATTTTATCAAGTAAATCAAGGTATTAAGATTAAGAAATTCGCATGCTGTATAGGTGAAGAGAGGTTGAGTTAGAGAGAGAGAGAGAGAGAGATTTACCATGCCATTGAGAGAAAAATATTGATTAGCACACGGAGAGTCAGTGGGAGAAGATGGAGAAGGTCGGAGATAAAAATTGAGTAGGTTATTCCCTATAATAACAAACGTATGGAGAGATAGAATACGTGAAACAATAATCAGTACTTAACTTCTGAAACTACATTATAAAAATCAAGAAGCTACTACTGAATTTATCTTAATGTGAATTTATGTATAGGATCTACCACTAGGGGAGACATTGGTAATCATGTCAATTAGGAGTAATTGAAAATTCAACCTTCTACTCATTACGTATGCTTTTGTATGTGTATAAATCCATGTGTGTGTGTGTAGTATACAACTGTTACAGTTAAGACTTTATAATATTCATTTCATAATACCTCATACACTATATAGAAAAGTATATAGTGGGAAGAACAAGATAAAGAAGAAAGGTTCCGCCGAAATTATTATACAAAATGCCGTATGAGGTAATTTATGTCTCTCTCTCTCTATCTTTCTGTTCTCTGAGTGAGTACCCTTATCCTTAATTCTTCCTCATCCTTATATGCCATTTCATATTAATACGGAACACATATAGAGTTTGGAGGGTGTAAGGTATTATTTGGTTGAAATGGACATGAGAATTATCCAAACATTATCATAGTCCGGAAAAATTATATGTTAGAGGTGTATAGATATAATGTGAGGTCCTTATTATTTACTCACAATGATCTAAGGTTTGTAGGTGTATGATTTCTTTCCTCTTGTGCCCCCCAGCTTTTTTTCCTATTCATGCTCCTAGGATTTTCTTCAAGTACCTTTCAAAGGATCTTTTGTTACTGCACTTGGTTGATCCTCGGTGAGTGACATGAAGTAGCGTTAATTGCAATTGTAAGCATATGATTCATTTTTTTCATGTTATTTTTTTTAGCAAATGAACTTGAACTTTTGCCTCGGTAGCAATTTTGATTTTGTGTACACGTGTAAAATGTATTTTATTGGGCTTACATGTATACATATGATGCTATCATCTCTCAAGTTATAATGGGGATTATCTTTGAGTGAGTAAATCCTTTTAAAAATTGCAACCCTCTAAAGCTTCGTAGACATGATTGAGCAATATTAATATCGTATTTTTAACTTGTTAATGAATCAATGAAGGTTTACTTCAAAGAATCCGACCTTTGATAGAAAATTTGTTCCACGAGCCTTGTTGGGGAAAATTACGGGAGGAATGAATGGATGGCTTGTGTTTTCCTAGGATTATTTTCCTTGTGAGTGATTGTTGACGAATTTCTTAAAAGCTTTTCTGCATGGTTTATGAAGGAGATTATAACCATTAACCATTTTAATTAATAGGGTTATTAAATGAATAGATGGAAAATTCAAAAGCAGGGATGAAAATTTACTTTATTGCGGATAGTGAATAAGGAGCAGCCCGGTGGTGGATGGCGGACTGATTTTAATAAGGAAATTTATGGGGCCTTCCACCTAAAAATAACTTGGTTAACATAAATTCATGTTCAGGAATTTCTAACATGGGGTTAGAATTATTACTTTTATTGCATCGGTCCCTTTAACATAGATTTAGAAAGGGATAAAATAGGCTACGTTCGGGCTGGTTTTCCCGTATTACAGATGCGTGCCGTGCACTTCTTGGCCACCTACTAAAATCTGCGTCACTTTTTGTACTTTCTCCGATTTTCATTGTGTTCCCAGCACACAATTTTTAACTCTACAGCTTCGAACAATGAGTGTCTTCCGTTTAACTCCATTGGGTGCAAACGCACCCAAAGCCCGTTCATGTATCTATAATCTGCATGTTTATTTATATACTATGGTAAAGATAGCGGGTTGAAAGTTTGCAAAACGATAAAGATGGCAGCTATCCTGCTGGAAACAATTATTTTAACCTTTCTTTGGTGACACCTTCGATTTTGGTAAAAAATAAACTATGAACGCTAAGAGAGTAAATCGATGAATTTAATTTTTAGTGCAAAAATTTTGGTTCAAATTGTCCATTTAAACATGTGAAACATCCTCCAGTAAATGCCCTAAAAGAGTTAGGGCCTGACGAACAACCCTTTCCTAACCAACAGCCATAGCTACATGATGTGCAACACCATGATACCGTCGGTAGATAATCGAAACTGAATAACGCCCGATTTATTTAATTTCAAACTTAAATAACCGTTCCCAAAATTTGTGTAAACTGAAATAACCATTCTGAAAGCATGATTCAGACTAAAATAACCATTCCAGAAATTTGATTCAAACTGAAATTCACTGAAAATGCAAGGCGAAGGACGCTGTCGGTCCTCCGTATCCCGGGCGAAGGACGGCTGGTCAGGTCCTGCGGGGCCCCTCTACCGGGCGAGGCTAATTTGAATCTTTCTACCCAGGCGAGGCCCCACTGAACCTCTCTTCTAGGCGGCCCTCCTGGTTCCCTCTGCTGGGCTGGCCTCTGGGTCCCTCCTGTTGGTGGGCCTCGCTGGACCTGGAGCTCATCCCAGGTCCTCTTCCCACGACGTCTCGAGGACGACTGGCTTAGTCGCTCTCGTGTATGGCCTTTTATACCCTCGGAAAGGGTAACAAATTATAAAGTAGCTCATAATCTGCCTTCCATATCTTAGGTTTGGGTAAGAGTAGAATTTAATGTGGGTGCAATTCTGAAAGCTGTTAATGCACTCTTTCAGAATGTGCAAAATTCAAATCTCTAAATTTGTAAGAATAATTTCTAAGTCTTAAAATGTAAATTGCACAATTTGGCGCGAAAAAAATTCATTCAAAAATCTATATTTGTCACCAACACCTTACGGGGATTTACAGATTAGATGCCTTTCCCATTAAATTGCGGCCCCCAATTAAAAGTATAAATTCAATAAATTGTACGCTTTCATAATTGCTAACTATAATTGCAAATTGGTTAGGGGGGCCAGAAGTAACAGAAGATGAAAGTTTTGGGACTAAATTGGGGATAAAATATCCTAATTTTGCATGTTTTTAAACGTAATATTTGCCATTATTTTGTTCGAAAGCAAAGGCCACACAGATATACGGTAGATATCTGTGTGAAAAGCACTTTGAAAAGCACTCGCGGATGATCCAACGGCACATATTAAATTAAAATGGGCTTGATTTATTTTGAATTAAACTGAATTAAAATTTGTTAGTATTACTAAGCGTAAAGTACTGAAAAGGTTCATTACTACCCCGCTAGATATCAAGAGAGGGATTATAAATGTTGTGTACGCAGAGACCGCCGACGGCGACCTTCTCTGGTGTTTATTGCTTTAGTATGATGATCTGGAAGGAAGATTAAGGTATGACAAAATGAGGAATGAACTGTAAAAGTCGTTTTTAATTTGAAACTTGATTTTATTAGAGAGAGACCCAGACCGCGGAGACTGAAATTCAAACAACTGTTTATAATTTGTTTCATCTACTGAGTTTTAGCTTTGACACCCCCACTTTGCCCACATATTTTTCGAAAGCAGATTTTACAAGTAGCTATGATTACTATAAGAATAGCAATGAAAATAGTTAGCAATAGAGCAATAACGTCCAAGGAATGATACTGAATGAAGTTTAACTTCCTTGCTGCCGATCTCAAATGAGGAGCTCCTCTATGACGAATGACGTACTCTGTCCAAAATACTGCGCGATTTATAGGAGTCGATGGCTGGTCTTTTATTACGAATGATAACTGCTTGACTTTAGCTTGGTACCTAATTCAAATTGAATGATTAAATTCCTTTACATCTACAATTTTTACGTAAAAATGGTTTAAAAGCATTACACGTTTTGTGCAGTAAATGATATAAAATTCTCACCGCGGATCATTCAAGAGAGTATTCAAACGATCTTGGAGAAGTTCTTCGCTCAAGTTGAGGATTTCTAGCGATAGCGCGTAGCCATGCATTGAAGCTTGCTTGATATTAAAATCTTGATCCCCCATGATAGGGATACCTAGGACAGGAACGCCATGGTAAGCTGCTTCTTGAGTGCTAAGCAGTCCCCCATGTGAAATGAATAATTTTATTTTAGGATGACCTGCAAATATCGAACATAGGCGAAAATTTCAGTACCAGAACATATGAGACTTTTGTATACGTGAAATTCTAAGATGTGAGTCAGTTTTTTACCTAAAATATCTTGCTGAGGTAACCACTTGCTTAGTTTTACATTCGGAGGGAGATTTTCCATATGACCAGAGTTCCATTTCCAAATGACGCGTTCCTTCAATCGAGAGAAAATATTTAAAAATACTTGCCGCATTTCCTCCGGCATCTGGTCCGTTTTCACAATTGAGCCCATACTAAAGTAAATAAATCCATGTTCAGCTCCGGAAAGGAATTCCTCCAAATCCTACGAGACAAGGTGTATTAAATTAAGGCACAAGTTTTCAAAAGTCCATTTATGTAAATTTTTATTTACACTTATATACCTTCGGTAATGGTTTTGCCGGCCCACAATGCATCCCTCCAACTTCAATAATGTCGGGCAATAGAGGGCGTGGGAAGTTTAGAGGGAAATACGAATTGCTAAAGATCATGCTAACGTTTCCCTTTATCTCTTGAATTCCCGGCAAATGCTCTCCTAAATGTTTTCGATAAATTGCCTCCAAATCAGGATTGTGCGAAAGCATAAAATATCTCATGAATAAATCTATCCCCAGATTTTTTAACCTCTCCAAGAAATTCATCTCATCCGTGAAACTTGTCAACATACCAGGGACAAAGGACGTTGGTAAACGGTTACCCACATTTTCCGCCACCACAGATGGCGCTGCTACCGTTGTCAGCATTACAAATGGAGCTCCAATTGTGTACACCATTCCAGCAAAACAGTCATTAGCAAAACCGTTCAAGAACACTAAATCAAAATGCTTGTTCTTCAATTCCATTAAATCTCTGTTACGATGAGCATTTTCACACGCGTCGAGCAAAACTGTGAAGTTCAATCTAGAGACCAATTGGCGCTTACGTTCCTCAAAAGGATCCGGCATTTGCTGGAATATTTCTTCATACGGTACAGGGACGATTTCTTCCACATTTGGATAGGGTTTTGAAGGGAGGATAGGTGAAGCTACGGTAATTTTATGACCTTTATTCGCCAAAGCTTTAATCAAAGGGTCAAAGACATTCTTTTGACTTTTCGATGCGATTGGAAGGAGAAAAAGAATATTCTCTGTTGATACGGATTCTATGAAGAAAGCTGAGCATAAAATTGCTAGCAGGAAATAATTAAACGATGTCATGTTCACTTATCAATTTGTATAACACAACTTTGACTATAGAATTTCAGTTTCCTACTGTGAAAACGCCCCCGTTACTTTAATTTTCAATATTTTGAACTATATCTTCTCCAACTCACTTGTCAAGTGTTGATACATGGGAAATTACGATAAGACTTGGAGTTGAAAGCATATGATTAAAATCAAGCTAAAAATGTCCTTGGGCCATGGAAGGTGTCAGTATTTATTATGTAGCATTGTATGTACATAGCTCCTTACTTATTGTTAATTGCCTCAAGGTTGTCGCATCATTAGGTAAATCCGAGTGTTTAGAGGTGTTTTGCATTGTCATAAATAACGTTTTCAAGTTTAGTCAGACTGCACATTACTATCTTTATGTATCTACAATAGCTCCATGCAACCACGTGTCATTGTCCGCGTTTATAACTTGCTCCACACAATGTATAGGAAAGTAATCCATTTTGATCATACAAACCGAATTTCATGCTGAATAGGCATTATTGCATAACACCTTAGAAGAGGAATGTGTACATAACCGACTTCTTTTAACTTTGATTTTCAACAGTCTGTCAGAGTCTAAGAGCCTTTTTATTCTGCTGAAACATGTAAATGCTTATCATCTTCTAAAAATGCGAGAAGAGCTTGATGATACAGAAACAGTGATTTCAAGTTCTATTTATTATTACCCTTATTTCTACTCACATTGTTCGTTCATAAATACACACGGAATTTTCTCTCGGAAGAGAAAAGAGTTAATTTAAACTCCCAAGTTATAACATCTTTCTCATGAACTTGACCCGAGGTGAATCATCTTTGCTTAATAAAGTGATAAAATAATCCTACAAAGATTTTATTTTCCTCTGTAAGCATTTTTGGTCAACACGTTGTGAAAATCATTAAAAAATCACTTACCCCGGCCTACGGCCATTAAAAGTCCGAGGGCAAAAACAGCACCTTCAAATACCTAGGCCCCTTGGTTTTTCCTTAAAGAGGAGGAAACCTCTAGTGAGGACACTTATTGACAGCTTCCGTGGAACTTGGGAAGTCCTAATGTATATAATCATGCTTTTGGTTGAAACAATCATCCATTACTATTAGCTAAAGATGGTCTAAAAATGAGGCGAGACTTTAGTTTCTAATAAGTCGCAAAGCCCCTTTAGCTCAGTGGTTAGAGCACTGGTCTCGTAAACCAGGGGTCGTGAGTTCGACTCTCACAGGGGGCATCCATAACTGAATGGAATCGTTTTGCTTTTATTCTTTCGCCCAATCTATTTACTCATCTTTCTCCCTCCTCAACATTTATGTATACAAACATTTCCCAAACTGTCATAAAACCTCACCTTTCACCATTTTTTACATGTCTGACAAGGAGATGGGAAAGGCAAAATCTTGTAAGAAATACTTCCACTTTCACCGCAACCGTTCTCCATAGCCAATACATACTTACCTCATCCACTCACTACAGCACCCGTGAACAAGCAAGATCCTACCCTTCATATCATTATCATCCATCAGAATCAGCTCTGAAGAAGCTTCTTTTATTTCACAGTGCCTTGCATTTTATTGATGACAAAAGAGAAATTGTTCCTTGCCTGCACATATAGATGCACATTCCTAAAACTACAGAAATTATTCATGAAAATTTCTACAGGCTCTACCTTTGTTTAAATTTTTCCTGCTCCCTGGAATACTTTTAAAGGTAGTTGGCACGGACTAGAAATTTTCGCAGACTTGCGGGAAGAATGGCTTTCCTAAAAACCCGTCATTCATCTATATCCACAGGAGGAGGAATGTGTGTAGGGAAAATATATAAAAAGGACTGCTTGTTTTAGAGCTATTGTGTAAGTGAGAGTCGGAGAGTCAATAAGCTCAACGCTCAAGGTATATTAAAATATACAGCGTGTGCGGTGTACATGCTCCTGCATGTACCTCACTCGATAACTCCCTCACTGTGTGGCTTCTCATCTGACATCTGAAAGGTTGTTCTTGCCATGCAAACTCAAATTCTTCCTCTCTGTCATTACTCCCTTATATTTATGTTTAATAGTAGCTTGTAAAATACATATTGTTAAAGTAAACATAGAAGGGAAAAAAACAAGTCAGGTGCAGGTCATTTCCACTTGAGATTTTATAAAAGGAAAGAGTATTTTTTTGGATTTGGCAAGCTGAAGCAATTCATTACTAAAATAATTACCTTTATAAGGATATAGAATATTCCTTACTAGTCAATTCAATAAAAATATTAATATAAAATTGGAATAAAGGAAGAGAGATATTAAGGTTATATTAATATAATCATGGATTGGAGGAAAGGTTGACATAAAAAGTTAAATGGAAAAGGTTGTTGTTTTAATACTGTGTGACATAAATATTCCAATTGAAATTCCAAGGTTGTTTCTTATCAATAAGTGTTCACATATCAATGATTAGAACTGGAGTATTTATAAACTACAAAGTTACTAACAACTCAAGATATTGGTGATTGACGCATTTATATATGTCACTATAATAATAATTAATCAATATTATATAGACGTTCAGTAATAAAGTAGAGGAATTTTTAATGTATTTATGTTGATTTAATTTGCGAAGTATTATTTAAGGTATGAATTACTGTAGAGCATTATTGGGAATTTGCTGACGAGGTTTTTCAGGATATTTGAGTTAATTATTATTGTTCGGAGAATAGGAAATTGAAGTTGGAGGAGAGATAAATTGGCGAAATTGGAGGGAATTTTTGTACAATTGAGAAAATGAGGCATCGTTATATTTTAATTGCTTTTGCACTGATTGTCATAGTAATAATTTGTTATAAATTATCACCTTCTTCCGACGCTTATTCCGAGACTGATGAACTATTCGCGGGGACACATTCTGGGGGGAAGCCGGTAAATTAATTTTTGTAGAAATTTGAAATTGAAATGAAGGATTTGTAATTAATTATTAAACTTTGGGGATGATTTTGCAGGGACCTAGTCTGTTGCTTGTTAAAGTATTTTATGAGGTATTGTGTCCAGACTCGAAGTACTTTATAGTGAAGCAACTGTACCCGGCTTGGATGAAATTTAAAATGATGAATGTTTCGCATTTAACTGAAATTCAGCTGGTGCCTTTTGGAAAGGCTCATGCTCAGGTGAGAAGGAGTTGAATTGTTAGATGGTTTGTTCATTTATGGAAAAATAATTATTTGAAATGTGAAACTGACTTGTTCTGTGATATTAAATTTAGTCTTGTGATCTGGTGTAGCAGGAAATGAAATGGTTGTGATGTTTGGAATTTTTTTGAACTGCAGATGAGTAGAGGTGAATATAGTTTTGAGTGCCAGCATGGGGAAGACGAGTGTCGATTGAATCGAATCCATGCCTGCTTACTTGATGATAAGCTGATAACATTTGACACGAAATTAGAAATGATCAAATGTTCGATATCGGACCCAAGAAAAACCAGTCAGTGCGGTTTGACAGATTGTGCGAAAGGCAATCAACTTCTGTATGAAAATGGATTGATACAGAAGGCAGATCTAGGAACAATTGATTTTGTGCCTACAATTACTGTTAATAAGGTAAGGGACATGGAGGTTGTACATTTTTGTGGTTACTTCGATGTTTCTGTGTTGTATTGGGTTGAAGGAACCCCACTGATCGATCATGATTTAATTACTGTTCTAGAGTACGCAGAACCAGTATGAGCTTCTGAAAAATTTTTATTCGGAAATAGCAACCCAGCTGAAGTTGTCGACTTGAGAGGGAATCGAGAATAGTTTAGAGGTTCAGAGATGATTATCGAATTGGCATTTAATAATTAAGTGGTCTTTTACGGATAGACTACTTTGTTTGGTAGACATGTTCTCGTAATGTGTTGTTTAAGTAGATGTAAGTACAATGACTCCCGTGATTTTTCCATGTATGTAACTTTTGACTACGATTGTATTGCAATTTATTTGTCTGAAATGATATTTTGTTTTCACGTATTTACTGTCCCCTAAATAATTAGGAGGAAGGATTTATGTATAGCCTGTCATAACTACATATACGATACGCTGTTGAGAATCCTTGCATTTCACTTCACTCCGGCTCAACACTTATATATCATTAAGTATATCAGTGCAAATAGTTGTATGTAAGATAATTATTATTTATTTGAATGAGTAAATTTTATAAAAAATGTCTTTATTACAAAGTATTTCCAAATAGTACAAAACATTTGATTCAAAGGCTTTTGTATATTTTGATTCGGATCCATCCACTATTCTCAAGCGAATGTCAATAATGCATTACATTTATACACGGAATACTTTCTCCTTCTCCATGATCATAATACTATAGCAGCAATTTTCTCATTTATAATAATAAGTATTATTACTTTTGTCTCCACGAACTACTTACACTTCACAAATTTTGCACTCAACAATCTACTATGATAACCATTATTCTGTCTCTATAATAAATATCAATTTAATAAATAGCGTGGGGTGGGTGTGGGGAATGAAACTTATTACCGACCCACTGAAAATATGATCAATTATTGCGATTATTCACGAGAGTTACTATTACGAGAGAACTTCATTTTTTGTAGTATAAATAACATAATATTAACATATAACATTTGACAAAACATTGTACATTGTTTACTTGGGGTAAAGGTATTATCATAAATTATTATTAGTAATTAACATAATAAATAAAGAGAACTTGAATTTTTGAAAATTCAGTCTTGATGCAGCAATCGTAATAACAACGACATTGTTATCAATCAATTTTACGTAAGAAAGATAAACAATACATATGTAAAAGTCGCATGCAAAACATTTAGCGTTTCCTTATACATGCAATACATAATAATTAAGATTGGATTTAACACTGATACTACAACTATTACTCGCATACAATAATTCGCCATCGCATATAAAAGGAATCACTCAAATTAAACCTATGCGTTAACTCATACAAACACTGGCACAAAATTTGATTTCACACTTGTTCCTTCTTTACATTTCCTTTCATTTAAAAAATTTAGTCGCTTCTATGCGCTCATTTAATAGATTGCCTAATGGTAAAAACCATCCAATGTAATATGTATAGCTATAACTAGGTTTTCTGTTCGGTATTTATTCTCCTGAATTCAATCAGGCTGTACACTACGCTGCTAGTTACTTTTAATAATGAAAAAATCTCTGGCATACAAAAAAAGTACAAGTTGCAAAAACATAATAAGTTCCTAATTCATCAGTATCTAAATCGTACTCTATTTGAATCACAAAATATTATAATTTAAACTTCGATCGATGTACTTTTACTTGTTACTTCCTATCACTTCAAAAAACAAACATAACTAGTCAGCAGTAATGGAATGTGCTCATGCTCATACATCTAAATTATAAATAGGCGTATTCTTGTTAATACTTAAATACGATTTTCATTCCTAAAAATATTACGTGATGTCCTTTTCAGTAAATTGGTTAGTCAAATATCATTAAGTTGTTCTATTTAAATTAAATTTGTAGTAATAATAATTCTATTATATCTAATAGGTGGTACAGTTTAAGAGTTTAATTATGTATTTACTTCCTATAAGACCTGAGTACAGCAATCATAATTGATTTTTTAGCTGACAAAATTCACTTCTTGTTTCTTTAGAAATGTTCATCGTTTCCTGGAGTGTCAAAACACTCCTTCAATCCTTCCTCACCTTGCTGCTAATTTAACTAGTTTAAACATGCAACACCACACGTACCATAATCTAAATCTATAACTAAACCGAACTACAAAATGGTACATTAATTATAAATACACAGTTAATTATTACTAATAAACTATTAATGGTATCAAATTTCCCATTGAAAAGCATTCATGTCACAGTACAAATAACAATCTTTCACATACCTGAAGTTGATTTTTCACCATTTTGAAACTTTAACAACGACAATAAATACAAGTATGACATAAATAATTATGTAATGAGGAAATAATTGCAATGTACAGAACAATGTCCTGAATGAAAAATCTGAACCACGAAATCTTTTTCACAGCATCCATATTCATATAATTACCAGCATACGCATTTGTATAGTTAATTACCAGCAACACCCAAACATAAAACGAAACGTTGTACATTTAGTAGTCATCGAATCTTGTAAAACAGATTCGTTTAACAAATAATAATCACTTGATTAATGATTACACAATAATAATTATTATAATCTTAAGCATCAACAGCGTAATATGTTGATTCAAAAGACCATTCACAGATTATTAAACTTAACTTACTAAACTCACCAATGAAATGTCAAAAAATGTCTTTTACATGATTGTTGTGTTATTAATGGTTTGTTTTCGTAATGATAATAATAATTTAATTATAGTGACCTCACTAAAGTTTGGTGACAACTAGGGAAGTAATCAATCCCTGCAGGAACACACACCACGGACTACACACGACGGAGGGATATTTTTACATATTTTTACAAACAAAGAAGTGAGAAAGCATGGTTACCGGTAAACTTCGCCTTTCCAAAGCAGCTCTATCTACCATCCCTATAAATAATATAATATTACTTTGAAAACGACGTTAATTCTACTCACAGTACGCCACTAATACTACAAATCACTTAAAGACCATTATCACTAAATTACGATTCCATGAAATGTGAAACTACTGTTAAGACCCCACTGTTTAAAATTGAGCAAAACTGTAGCAATTTGATAAACCCCATTTAATACAGCTTGAATCTCCGCAAAAGAAAAATTTCATCTACTGGAAACCTGATTATACAATTTTAGTACAGCATGAAAAAGAGAATACAAAATTCCCTTTCCAATTACAAGTAAAGCATTTGCAAGTCAATACCTGAACATGCACCACAACCATTCACAATACACTGCTACTTTCAGGTATTTCATTGCATTCACCATATGAATTTACCCAACTGCAGAGCGTCCCATGCTTCGAGCAGAAACTTTTGTTGTAAGTTAAAAAAGCTAGGGTATTATAGTTGTAGACAAGTGTGTGCGTGTGTAGGTGCCTAACCGAACCGCTCCGTGACTAGATACACAAGTTTCTTCTTCCCTTTGTAACTAGTTTTGATACTTTCAATTAAGGATTGAAATTGCCCCGAATCCCCAGCGATGCTGAAGGATTCCTTGGCTTTGCTGAGAAACTCAATAAAATCCGTATAATGTCTTGGACTGATGTGAGTGAGGCGGGCATGAACCGTACTAATATAGGCAGACATGGTGGATTCCTTGAGTAAGTTCAACTCCGGAGACTTTTCGTTGGAGGTACAACACCTTCGAAGAATCTCTGAGAGGACATTGGCACATTGGACATTCTTGACAATTAACTGTATAAACTGAGTGCCCATCGGTGGGTGGGGAAGAGAGTAATATAGGGATGTACACCAATGAATTTCCTGTACTGCAGGGTGGGAGTCCTAGAAGTGACGGAATAATGCAGGGTTAGATTTTACACATAAGTGGCGATGGTTACTATCATAACATCTTGCAGGAGAATATGTGCAGCAATCCATTATCACAAAATGATTCCATCCTACATTCCTTACGATCAAATACGATTTCAAATTCAATATTACCTGGTTGTAATTTATTCGGATGTTCTCCAAAGCTAAGAGAGCAAGTTTAAAGGCTCGCAACGGGTATCCTCGGGTTTCCATGTATCGAGCTATTCCAAATAACTGCTGGAAAGTCATACATGTAGAGGATGCATCGATTACAATTTGATACGCTGTCTCAAATGCAATCGGCTCGGTCTCGCAGAGTGTCAAAGCAGTCAGGGCACAACCAGGGGGATCCTGCGTACATGTAAATAAGACTTAATGAAATCAAACTTTTGAACAACATTTTTTCACAGCTTTCGCATTTAGGCCTCAGAAAAAATTAGGGAAATTCTACAAACAGTGAACATATTGAAACACAAACCTTTCGAGCGCATTCGCGAGCTAGAGCTCGGGCACAAATGGCAATTTCCTCTTGTTGCAAAATACTAAGCCTGGACCGGAAGGCAGCGGTTCTGCCGTTGTCACTGGAAGTTCCTGGATTACTTCCTGAGGATCCACTCGCGCCCATAATGACTGAAGCAACATTACTAACTGCCTCCGAAGGGGTAAAAAGTTCCGCCCAGTTCCGCAGAATGTATAAGATTCCTTCAATGCCCACCTCACAAGCACAAGTAACAGCCCAACGTACCATATCCCATCTCCGCCGATGTACACTTTTGAGAGTCTGTCTCAAAACTTGTAATCCCAATTTGAAGCCCACATTAATCAAGCCCGAATTTTTTCCATTATTCCAAGATGGCGTCCAATTACTGGAACTATTTGTGCTAGCGCCCCACGACGATGTTGACGAAGAAGGAAGAACCGGCCAATTGGAGGCTACAGAGTTACTTGAATTGGAGGTAGATGACGAGCTGGTGGAACCGGCACCAGAACCCCAATTTGAGGAACTACTTGAGTTGGAACTATTTCCTGGAGGGGGCCCCCAATGACTGGTTGAGTGAGATCCAGATGACGAGGAGGTTGAAGAGCTGGCAACAGACGCCCCCCAACTGCTCGAAGTGGTGTTGCTAGGTCCAGGCCAACCACCTTGATTAGAATTCCAATGAGCATTGTTAGGGCAGGAGACGGAGCAGGATGTATTGACTTCTCCTCCGATCCGGAGGCAATCTTGAGCCAATCGAAATAGATGGGAAGAGCTATGAACATGCAGGCTGCAGCTCTCGAGTATGACATTAAGTTTGTTGAAGTCATATCTGGCACTATTTAACATCGTTGAGGCTAAATTACACTGCTGGAGTTCTATATGGCCCAAGATATACCATCGAGGGGCTCTTCGGACAAATAGGGGACCATTACCATCCATCTCATCCAGGAAAGATAATCTCATCGCGCGGAGACCTATCTTATAACCTAGCTCCGGATCTATAGGTTGTAAAGTGGTGAACAAATATTTGGCAAAGATCTGCATAGGATAGGATCCTGGGTGGATACACTCTCCTAGGCCGGAATTATTTTTCAAGAGGAGATGACATGTCTCTATCAATTTGCTTATCAATTCTTGGGTTAATTCAATCTCCTGCAGTCGATTGATGATAGCTTCTTCCGCTTTAGTTGCTTTCTCTTGAGAGTAAAGGCCGAGTGGCATGAGGCGCGATTCACCCAGAGTCAACAGAGTGAATTCAAAGGCTTGTGATATGTTGTCTGAATTCAGAAGAACATTAAACACAGGAGTGTGACAATCCAAGGCATGTCCAAGAAGACCATAGTAATTCGATCGGTGATGATTGTGCTTATCCTGCAATAAAATTAGTCATTGTACGGCGAATCTTTCAACAAGATGGAAAATCTGACCTTACAAAAAACTTAAAAACGTATCAGCGACACAACTGCATTATCAGCTTTTTACCTTGGGATCATATGGAGTCATCATAAACTGCTTCATATGAGCCAGAACTGATAAAGCAACTTCGATTGCCTGAGCTTTAAATCCATGAGAGCAGAGAGCATCAACTCGAGCGCATTCCATGGGTATATCTAGTGAGAGAACACAGCAAAATTTTCCATTAATTATTTCACACGGTGTAGTTACCTGATTATTTCCAAAACTCCACATTACATTGCAACAAAATTGTTTTATCTTATCGATAAAGTAATGAACTGTAGTCGAACTCCTTCACCTTTTAATTTAATATTGCTTCTCTTGCCAAATCCCCATTCAGTGTCCAAGCATTCAATGGCCCGATGGAACAAACTCTTGGGTTTGCATTTACGCCGTCTCTTTGCTGAACTGCTACTCCCTGGGTCCGTGTTGGTAAAGTCATAATGAGTATCTTCTCCGTGGTCGTAGCCATCTTCCAAAGGGCAATTCGGATGATTTGCATACTTGACCAGAAGCTTCTTGTTAAACTTCCTCTCATGGTCCGTTAGGCAAGGATTCATGCAGATACAGACCCATAAGTTAATCAGCTGATCCCAAAGGTTCCGATGCTTTTCATTCATCGGTGTTGCACTTGACTTTGACGACAAGAGTCGAGGATCTGATATGAATTCGTACGATATTAGATTGAGCAACCGCGGTGCATTGCTATCTCTGGCATTCAGCATCTCTCGAACCTATTTCATTTATGACAACCTTGAGTTAGCATCCCACAGGCAAACAATATATAATGAGTTAATAAACACACCTCTAGAGCATTTTAATAACTACCATTCACCTTATTGAATAAATTATGAAGTTGTTTGTTCGCATTGTAATACAAGCCCTGGGCTAAATAATTCCTAACTTGTTCCTTAACTTGATCCTCATCAAAAGCCCAGCTATGGCGTTCGTTGTACGACGGCCCCGCTGTTGGGTCAGGGGCGCCTGCATGAAACAATTCAGACAAACAAATCATTTATAACATCGAATCCATAGATAGCACAGTTGTAAAAAAACGCCGAGGTCAAAGGCATTAGAATAATCCAAACTTCCATGGAACTCTCATCACTCATCATTCTATCATATTGCACAATCTGCACACATTACACGTACACCCAAATGAATCCATACACAATAACTCTTCAAACCATCACTCTAGAACTCTAGAACTTACCCTGAATGGAATTAATATCGGAATTATTATTGAGTATTTGATCCGTAAGGTTCTGTGCCGTGGGAAGAACATCCTGATGATCGGATATAATATACTGAACTAATTTCTGCAACTGATCCCTATTAAGCTGCAGTAATTGATCTGAGATCGGTACCCGAAGGTTCACCGTAGAGGCAAAGCGTATTCGGTATATACTCAAAGCTACTATATGCTCACACCAGAAAATCTCCCGGGATCCACAAGTACATGAACACGATGTTATTTTACACCTGTAAAAAACACGAATACTCATCATTCCACTCCTCATCCCACCTCCCTCACAATACAATTATTATCTCCTTCCTCAAATAATTCAATTTAATTTGCACACAAAAATCCTCCTCATTACCGATCAAACGAAAGAGACACCCGATGTTTGGTATTGCTAGCATTACTGGATAAGCAGTCTTTATTCTCTCCAACTGGAAGACTCTCAACTGTGCCGGATAAATGGAAACCTGTAAATCACCATCAAACATCCATATAATTCCCATCACGTCCACCTCACCCACATTTACATAATGTAAATTATATTATTAACTCAACTAATTTCCTACAACCATAATTACCACTACTACCACCTCGGAAAAATCCCACCACCATTTCCTCACTCACTCATCCTCCTATAGAGCTATGACCTCTTCATACACACACACACACATCCACATACAAAAACACCTTGAAAATCCTGTTTTCATTTCTAATCCGATTTCCATCAATAGCCAATGCCTTCCAAAAATAACTATGCATGCACATCAAAATATTTCCAAATATAACACTCAATCACATCACCAATTTCACTACAAAAAATCCCATTTCGTCATCCTACCATTTACTACACATGCATAATTATTCTCCATCCCTTATTTTCCAGATGACTCACCAATTTGCAGAACATTATTGACAAGTCCTCCCGATTCGACAATCTGAACACCTTTATGAAATGGTAAAGTGCTGGAACTGTCATGAGTGAAGCTACTGTACATATAAATGTCTTTCTCAAATCTTGGGAACGAGTGATAAATGACTCGTTTTTGAACTGGTTCTGGAATCCGATTAAATCGCTCTTCAATCAATTGGAATGGAATTTTCTCCCCTACATATTTAGCAGCTAATGTGAGAAGTGTGTCCGGAGTATTATTCTTCATGGGGCTGGTGTCCATGGGTTCCATCATCCACTTTTTTTTAAAGTTTTTAAAAAAATCCACCCTTCCCTTCACTCACTCAGTTCCAATATTTCAGTTATTATTTGTATATATGTCTGCAAAAATTAACTAAAAAGTTTCTAAATATCCGACTTATCCCTAATTCACTCTTTCTCACTTCGAGTGTCTCTCTCTCTCTCTCTCTCTTTCTGTCTCTCTCGTGAATACCCAGAAGTCTTTCTTTCTCTCCTCTCCGTGTAAGCTTACAGTATGGTGTGTGTGTAGTGAATGTGTGTGTATTATGTCTTGTTTTTTGTTTATTATATGTTTATTTTTTATTCAAGACCCCTCTCGGCGCATGCGTACCCTTGCCTTATGTTACAGTCAATGGTCGTTTATTTCAAAGGATCTTTTGCCATGGGCTCTCTCTCACATATATATACTCACACACACACCGTCCTGCTCTGCTCTATCCTCCGCTCCGTCATCGTCCCCTTCCATTGTAATCTCTGTTTTTAAATGCTTGCTCAAGCTGTAAACCGTTCCTTTCGTTCCTTCCTGCTGCTCCTTCCCAAATGCGAACATTTCCAGTTTCTTTTTTTTCCATATCTTTTTACTACCAAAGGGAAACTTTTCCCATGCAATCATGCAAATATATAAAACCATGGCTTATTAAACCGAAAGCCGACTGAAGGCTAGAAAATCCGGGTTTATAGTTTTTTCGTCCATAGAAGTAGAAGTAATGCTATATGGATTGAGAGAGAGAGAGACCCGTTTCATGTATTTGCAAAGATTTTGTAAACTTTCTTCATTTATTTATGAAGAAAGTGTGTGTGTGTGTGTGTGTCTGTGTGTTCAAATGAGTAAAGAAATTATTATGAAGAAATGTATGGAACGAGTTTTTGCTTAGAGCTTTTTATGATAATGAGGTTGAAAGCTTTTTTACTTTGAAGTTCCTTTGTTATTACTGTTAATTAAATTAATTAAAGTGAGGAAATTACTGGGGTTTTAATTAGGGTAGTTAGGAGGTTTCGAAAAAATCCTGTTATTAATTATTATGTATTGAGTCTTCTCTATGTGACGGGGAGCAGTCGAACAATAATAATAATAATTTATTTTTCTTCTGACTTATTTTCACTTTTCAAATGACAAATATCTGTGAGAGTGAGGATTTCTTGTTGTATGTCATAAAATATGGAGGTATATGTAATTTATATAAGTAGAAGGAGTTGGAAGGAGTGGAGGTTATGGATGAAACCAAGAAAGAGCGTGACGGAAGGTGATGAGGATTTAGAGAATAAAATGGTAATGTAGTAATGAAGAGAGGGAGTTTATAAGTAAGAGGAGCAAAAGTGCATTTAAAGTCATAAGGGCATGAAATAATGGCATTATATGAAGAAGTAGTAGTTAAAAAGCTGGTTGGGTTTGGTAGAACATGAGTTTTTTTGTATATGTATAGAGAGGCAATTAATTCGTGGAATTAAGACTAAAAGTGAGGGCAAATTATGTAGGAGGTATGATTTTGGTTTTGTATGTATATAATATATAGCATCTGTATATAAATATGGGAGTTTAATATTTGTATTATATAGCATTTATATAGGTGTATTATAGTAGTATTGTGGGAGTAACAGTGGAGTTGTTTCCTCTGGAGCGGAATAATTTTTGCTTGCACATTTTTAGTGTATAGTTAGTATCCAATTATGAGGAAGGAGAGTGTGATTAGGAAGGAGAATTTAATGATAGCAGCTATTGTATAGTATATGTTATATGTGGGATGTTGTTGCAAAAGTTGGAGGATAAAATAATTACTTTTACTTAAAGCATATAATGATAATGATTTCCGTTGGCAAGTAATAACAGAAGCTTTAGTTTAAGTATGTAGGCATTTTTGTATGAGTAATAAGAAATGGTTAGTAAATCTTAAGGGTAGACTGTTTATCTCGTTATGGCAAGAGGATTTTTCTTGTTGTAAGAATATGGGAAAGGAAAAAGGAACAAGGGGTACAGAGTGTAATCACATTGAGCATTTCCAGTTTTCTAAGGATATACGGGGAGGAAAAGATTGTAATGGCCTAGAAAAAAAAAGTCCAACAACTGCATTCTAACTGCAGAGAGCAGAGTTGACAGTGACCATGAAGCAATGCAATGCTCTCAGAATAAAAGAGTGTGTGTGTTGTGGCTAAAATGAAAGATGCTGAAATTCCTACATTGACCTTCACAATAATCAGTGGAAGGAAGGGATGGGGAAGGTTGCTCTACTACCATGTGTATATTATATATATTATATATACGGAGAGTTGAGAGTTACTATATATAGTGTGAAGTGGAGAGAGCAAGTCCGTTGGAAATTACACAAGCGAGAGTCTATAGAGAAGAAAACAAGTGAAGGAAAAAGGAACTAATAAAAAGGAAGGTCCATTTTGTTATAAATGCAGGAGTTATGCTATGAATCTTTGTAGATTTGCCGAAACCCTAGTTTTTATGCGTCTCTCCGTCCGTCCCTTCCCTACACATTCTACATACCACCATTAAATAGTGTGAGCACACAGAGAGTGCCCGAGAAAAGAAAGGGAAGGGAAAATTGTAACGACCTTGTAGGCATATTGGATTTCAGTGAGAATCCCTTGGGCTTCTAGATGACAAAAGACGTTCATACCCGAGGGTCATGCGGACTGAAATGAAGCCTCTGAAAAAAGAGGAGAAGGTTAGGAAGAGAAGAGAGTGAGATGTAGAGGGACCAACTGAAAGTAAACTTCTCTATACAAGTGAATTGGGCTACAAGTATATAATAAAATGTGGAGGAAAAGAAGTAAGTTTGGGCCACTTGTAAAAAGGATAGTAAAATAGTACCAAAAATAGTACTCGTAAACGCCGGCATGATCATAAACGATGCCTTCCCCGAACACTGACTGTAACATAGGTGAATTAATTAAAATGTAAATAAAAGATCAAAGTGCCAAAGGACAGATTATATATGTACAGCAAAAGGGGGAATTGAGCAGAACAGAGCCACGGGCACCGAGACAGTTTGAGGTGGTGGATGGTCTATAGCACACAGACAAATTCCTCTATCGCCGGCCTTTTTGCCTAGTGCCTACCTCCATCCAACCAGCGGTGTGGTGTGGAGTGGTGTGTGGCACCATATACACAGTTTTTAAATCCAAAGGTCGATGTCTAGCCTATAAACTAGCCTCCATCTCTTCACCATAAATCAATTAAATTCTCTCGCTACTCCAATCAAACTTACAAATAATTACTTTACAATTTCGCTCATCCTTCAAACTCAACATCACAATTAAAATG
>JAQFXU010000787.1:0-40443 GCA_034693705.1 Spatulosminthurus flaviceps
GTAGTAAGTTTAGCTTTGTGTAGCCTTAATGTTAAATACCAAGTTTTTATCTATGAACCTGCCCCACCCTTCTGTATTTACGGGTTCTGGCTCAGTCCAAGAATTGGTTTAGAAATAATTTCAATAATATAAAGGAAATATTAAAACGTAGCCTATTCCAGATTTTAGCAGGAGATTGGAAAATGATAGATTTGCGGAACGGACTACTCCTATATTTCCCAAGTATTATTTTATTTGCCCTAGAGCAGTTCTTGCGAATCCTAGTTTATTATTTATGTCTCTCATGTTAGAAAGTTTTGGTGATTTAAATATAAAGAGTAAACAGAGTTAATCCAAACGTTCTTTCATAGAGAATATATTACAACGCTCCCACCTATGTATGCAATTTATTTTAAAAACAATTTTTTTCGTGTCTTCATTATAAACCTATTATAAATATTTGGATAAAAATAAGCAGGTAAAGCAGACGATTATTTTTCTTTGTAATATATTGAAATGGTGAGACAGGTAAGCACAGAACCACACCATTTATTTGTACTCTCAACTCATCTTTTTATATTATTATTTTCAACGCATGGCTAAGTACATGGTTATTGCATTATTATTACCATGTTCAACATGGACAACCAAGTTCCCAATGGTCCCCATTGGTTACATTGTCCACCATTGTGTATTTCCTATAATTCCCTCATTTTTCCTTCATTAGCTAGACATAAAATTACAAGAACATTATATAAACAGTTTATTTTACTCATCAATCCTCACTTATTAATGAGCGTAATCCACGGATTTACTTCTCTACCTAACCCCAACCTTTTATAAAAACCGCATCTCACTTTATCAAGAGCTGAGGGAGCTAAAAACTGGGATTTATTTTCCCACCGGAAAAACACTCCCCAGGGGTGCATTTGTCCTTCCACCAGTTCCACCTCCAAAATTCTACTCATGAAAGAGCAACGATAAAAATAAAATACAGGTTCATGACTTTTTTTTGAATATTTTAAAAATTAAAAACTTCCCGCACCAGAAAGGCAATACAGTGGATCACTACACTACTGAGAGTAATTTTGCTTCCTCTAAATTTCTTCCAGTAATGAACCGCACTTAATTTCTATGACTTTCCATCCGCACGTGCGGATGGCATTACTCATATTGCATCTCGAGACTCAAGCAGTAGTGCCACTACTCACGAAGCTACTTACCCGATTATCCCAGAAAAGCCATATAATTAATACTAGAAATATTCAAAACTAATTCATATATCACAGTATGGGTTACCCGTAAAACCAAAAGAATTTCCCCCCAAAAAACCAAGATTTCCTGTACTGGTCTTGGAAATGAAATTCAAGCTTTTGCCTTATTCTTTTATTCTTCTCCCGCTATTACTTTATCGAGTTATTAAGAAGAGAAAATGACTCACCTTTGTCAGTTATAGTCCGTATAGTGCAGAGTGCAGGGATCGGATGTCTTCTTCAAGTTTCCAGCATCCTAAAGGTTTTCACACTTGACAGTAATCCAGGACGTGAGGACCTCGAAATTTTCCCTGATTCCCTTTAAGTAAGTAAAGTATGGAACGCGAACCAATAAATGCTTGAGTGAAAACTTGGGAACAATTAAGGATGAAGAACGGG
This sequence comes from Spatulosminthurus flaviceps, assembly GCA_034693705.1. Taxonomy (NCBI): domain Eukaryota; kingdom Metazoa; phylum Arthropoda; class Collembola; order Symphypleona; family Sminthuridae; genus Spatulosminthurus; species Spatulosminthurus flaviceps. Next base: position 1,632 of record JAQFXU010000787.1, read on the forward strand.
TTGAAGAGAAATCAATAAGTTGCAGTTAACATGAAATAAGACACGAGGGATAGAGCTGACATGAACACAACTTGTATGAACTGAGTGTGTATAGGAAAAGTATAGGATATTTAGACGACACAGTCAGCTTGGAATCTTCTCCCCTTGCTTCACGGATCCAGACTGTTTTACCGAACAGATTTGACGGTATAGATGCTCGCCCTTCCACTCCTATTCCAACTTCACACTCCCGAGACAGCAAATACAGTAAATACCAACTACTACATAAGGAAAGTTTCTCCTCCTCCTATAGAGATGTTCAGGAGCGGACCAGAAGAAGAGAAAGGAAAAATGCGTCGCTCCATGACAAGTCGAGAATTCTGAGTGAGACGGTCTCTCCCAGTATGTACACCTTTTTCCCCCGAAAAACTGGACCAAAAAATCGAACATGATGACTGTTTTCTCTTCATGAATGCTGGGTAAATTGTTCCAATTGCCACACAACATTAGCCCTTCAACCCGCAGCTCACCACCCAATTTTCTCATGCAGAAACTGGAAATGAGTTTACATAAGTATCAAGACCAGAATCCTCCGGAAAAGCACCAACTCACACACCTTCCCTTTGGACTTTCTCTCTCGCTCTCGCTCTCTCAATTCTTTGTTTACTCACGCTATTTAAAGAATAAAGCCCGTTGAGTGAGTGGTGAACTTATATTACTCATTTAGCTTTTGAAGGAATAAGGGCTCAAAGTTATTACAATTTACCACCTTCTTTCTTTCGCTTTGTGCTCCATTTACAATAATAATAATTATCATTGTAAACAACTAAAACGTACTCTTGCTACAACAGCAGTCTATAATATATCTGTTCATCCCCAGTCCACTGATTAATAGTCATTTTATTACTCTTATAAATAAATGTGTAAAGCTTTACAGTTTCTAATCAATCAGGGTTTTTGAAAAACAACAATAAAGCCCACGTATTTTTAGGCTTGCGTCAGCCCCCTTATAAAATACCCTTCTTCGCACGTCCGTCTGTCTGTGTTGAGTCCTCAGAAATCAAAATAGTAAGATCGATTTCGTTCAAAATTTTTCTCAACGTTACTTAGGTCCATATCTCGGATAAGTTAGTTCATGGTTGAAATCCGTCCGCGTGTTTGTGCACAAACCTAAAAAAAAAAATAAAAGCCTAAAAACGAAAAGGATTTTTCTCTCTATTCATCTACTATTATTTGACACTATATTCTTCCGATGTCAATGAAAATTTTTACACATATGTAGCTTAGTGCTATCAATATTTTGAAAAATCATTGTTAAACTCGGTAGCGGAGTTCCTTGAGAAAATATTTTTTTAATTTTAAAATTTGAATACCGCCCAAGTAATCGATATATTTTGATGCAAACATTTCCGCAGATATTATTGGTTGAAATATCTTTTGGTTAAATTGTTTTTGAATTATTTGGTATGAAATGTGTTCAAAATGGTAAAAATCTTTGCCATGGGACTTCTTGAAATAATATCAAATATCATACAATTACTAACGAGGGACAGAGAGACGGCCGTAACTGACACCGTCCTACATGATAGCCTTAAATAACCGCTAGAGATGAATTTAGGAGAGAATTTAGGCTAGAGAGGTAGTTAAATTAAAAGTAGTTGGCATGTTAGTACAACGTAGAGCTGAAATTCTTGCAATATTTATACTTGTGTAGAAATGCCATTAAATTCCACAATAATACTAGTTCCACTCCACTCATATAAGCTTACATTTACTTGGGCGCTATTTTCCTCTTTCAATCCATCAGGCAAAATAAAAGAATTCCTGAATCAACTCAAGAGTATCTCCTTCATTTTTCATCTTCCTCAAGAAAATGCAACTGCGGAAGCACGGAGCAGCTATATTTAGGAAATCTATATTCTTCCAATCAGAGACCGAATTATGGAATGATATTCCTTCCTATCGAAGGTAGATCAAAATATTCCAAAATACATGTATTATAATACAAAATTAATGAAAAACACGTTATTACATTCCTGAATTGAATTTTGGAGACAATTTTCGCACAGGGGTTATTTCCACAGTTACTGCTTCCCGTTCTTGTTCCGCTGGGGAGATTGTCTCTCCTCATCACGACAAAATCTATTAAATCTTCAGGTTTTAGTGATATTTACGTTCGGTAGTTGTGTGTGTGAAATGCTAGCGGGAGCGGGTTTTTTTCATTCAATTCATTTTCCTAAAGGACTTAAAAGTTGCTACATATAATGCTCTCTCCATTAATGCCACTAGTCTCTCACATGTTAAACTTTCACGTGCCTCCTTGGATTAACAATAATAACACCAAAAGACTAAAAATATGAAAATTATATGAAACATGAAACACGTACTGACTTTGTTATGATATGAACAAAACTTGGGAAATAAATTAATTTAAACTAAATTTCCGTGAGAAGTCAACAATAAGTTCATCTGCACAACTGGGTACCTCCAGCTGCACAATAGACTTTTTTTCTTAAAGAAAGATTGTCCGACGTTTAAATACATTGGGAGCAATTGCACTTAGAGCCCGTTCATAGCCCCTATGGTAAATATCGGGAGGCAGAAATTTTTTAAACGATGTAGATGGTAATTATGCTTTAAAAAATTATTTCCCTTATTTTTAGTAATGCATTTTGTATTTGGTCAAAAATAAAATGAACTGAACCACAAGGGGAAAAAAGTCTATTGTGAGCTGGTTTAAAGTTGTAAAATAATTAATAAGCAATAGCACATCCCACCTCTTTCATTGACAAAAATAGGTCAACATTAAGGCATGGAATTTTTCGTACTTCGACATAACCTATGGAAAAAACTCTTTCATTTAGAAGCCTATAATACTCATACAGAATGTTTCCAGTTATGTGAGCTTTAGGTAGTTAAGGCCCTTGAAAGTCTCCTACCTAAAAACTAAAAACGTAACGCTTCTAATTGTTATCCGCAAAATTAATCCAAGAAATTAACTTATTTTTACCCGGTTTAGTACGGTATGTACTGTTGAGAAGCTCTCTCCGAGACCTTTCGAAATATTATACTATAAGAAAATCCAAGAGCTACACTTGGGGGTCCCAATTGTAAACTTAAGACTTCGTCAGCTTAATATTGTTTAGCTTCAAAGCGAATGCATTTGAGTGTTCCAAAGCCTGCAACTCGCGGCGTAATGGCTCATTTCGATCCTCAAAAACTTTCCTTTTTAATTATTACCGTGGGAGATGGAATGGCAAGCTACATTCGAGACTCTCTCGGTATGAAGCCAAATGACCGGCGAGTTTGGTTCGACCCAACAAAAGTCAGTAAGGTTCAATTTATTTTTTTTTCACTGTTTTTAAGCTAATGGCGTGAATGAAAAATATGCATAGGCAAATTGAGCATGAATTTTCTCATTTATTTCCCTTTGATAGACCCTTCTGAAAAAACTATTGTTCATGATTGATGAGTTTGGTGACGAAAGTGCTGACTTTAATAAGGCTATGTAAATACAAAGAAAATCTCACAGTCCCCTGGATCAGGAAAATGCCAACTCCTGACTATGGTGAAGAGAGAAAATTCTGAGAATCTGCACTTGATGCCAAAATTGGAAAACCCTTCTCCTTCAACGTTATTGATGATGGAGACCCTGGTTTTATTACCAGACCAGATCAAAATGGAGTAAACCAGGTTGCACAATGTTAAATGTTATCTTTAAGATATCTCACGCAATAAAACTCACGGCCAAATTAGGTAAATAATTATGTAGAGATATAGAATTATTATTCAGTGATCCCACACTTAATATATAGATTTATTATTGTCGGTATGGTATCCTTATTCATCACTTCGCAGGACTTTACATGAGTAGTACAGTGATGTCAATAAAAATTAAAACGATTGGTAACAGTTAAGTATGAATAAAAAATAAAATGAGGTACTTACATATTGTCGGCGAAAGTCCAAAAGGAGCTATAATTTTTGAAACTTTATGGGAAAAACAAAATTATAGCTCCTTTTGGACTTTCGCCGACGATATACAGCTTAGTTGTGAATGATAGTGCAACAAATATACTCCCTATTTTTGCACGTTTGCAAGTATTCTTCTTACGTCCCATTAATAACAAGGCGATTGAATTCATTTTTAGGAACTAATGATTGGGATAAGCTGTACGAATCACGTCAATCATTTTAAATTACATTAATTAGTTACTGTAAACGGATTAAAGATTAGAGATGTATGTGTGAAATTATTATATTATCATGAGAATTGAATTGTTTGAAAATGTATAATTATACAATATGCACCTAAAGTGGTTGTAAGGGTTAAGGCCGAACTAATCTGAATAAATATTTACAATTTCCATTATTGTAAACAACTATTATGTTTTTACAAACCAAGTTGTGATCCTACAAATCGTAACTAAATCACACACAAACAAGGTGATATAATTGCGCATGCACGTTTTGACATTAAACCATTGATTTGATTAATACTTTTGATAGGGGGTTAATGGTCAGCACAGGGGTTGATATGTTTGGATACAGGGACTAATGGTCAGCATGGGGGCAAGGTTTGAGCTTAGGGGGTATTAGAGTCCAATGACGAATGCCTTTGTAGTTACGTAATTTGCAATAATGACCCTAAGCAAATAATCTGTCAATGTATTACAAAAATGCAAAGCAAGGCGCAAAGCGCAAAATGAATATATGAAGCTAAAAAACTGGTGAAATGGTCATGCGAGTGAACAACATGTACTGGAAAATCGATGTGAAATGTAAGTAAGGAAATGCAGAAGTCAAAAATAAGTTACGAATAACTCTAACAAAAAGTAAGGAAGAAACAATCAGGAAATTTGCCGGGAAGGTACTGAACTCAATCCCCCAAATCATCATAGTTTTGGAATAGGTACAACAGCGATTCCCGATGTCAGGGCGCATCACAGAATTGACATACTTCCAGTTTCTGTAGTTGCAAATAATGGTAATGACCGAACTTGCAATTATAGGAATTATACGTGATAACTCTAAGATAAGATACGGTGTTTGGGACAAGTACTTGTGACTAATGCAATTCAAGTTATTAATTTGTAATAAGGGAAATTGCATTTACCAACTTGCTTCAAAAAAATCAAAATATTTCAATTGGAACTTGCAATTTGTCAAGTATTTACCAATTCAACTTGCAATTTTTCGAGAGTTTCGTACTTGCAATTGAAATCGTAATTTCGAACAACCGATAGATGCAACTACTTTTATATTGCAGCTTAGGTCTAAGTACTTGCAACGTTGCAAGTACGAGATATAGGATGTATGACACGATGATAGGAGTGGGAATCAAAAGGTAACTGACAATACACTCGTCTGAGGTCATAAGAAATTGTCCGACGCATTATAAATTCAATAAAATTCAATGTATTGAAAATATGTTGTGCTTTTTAAAACCTTTAATTATTTAAGTTTAATTATATTGAAATGGTTGAGGTACGGACAGCAGCTGTTAACACCGGATTAGGATCTGGTTCTTCAGTTATTACATTTACTTTCATCCAGCTGTTCTCTTTGGAAGAACGACGGATCGCTTCAATCACAGCTTGGATGTAAAGACCTTCTTCGAATCCGGCACCCAAAAGACCTACTGTGGTGTCTTGTTTCCATTCTTTTCCATTGTTTGGGGAGCTAAAAGCCTCCCGTAGGGCACCCACAAGTTTCAGTAAGCCTATTAAGTAATTACTGCGTGTAAGTAGTATAAAGATTGGAAATACGGAATCTCCTTATCGATTTGCAAATAACACATAGCAAGCAAATAAATAGACATAGATTCTCCTCTACCTGTCATGTAAATATGTGGAAGTAAGAATGATGTGTCTTTCTGTTTACAACCTGATCGATTTACCGGCATAGGGTCACAGTCATCGGCATCTTCATACAAGGTCACTTCTTTATTCGATCCAACTTCCGAACTGACCGAACTATCCCGTGTTATAGTGTTACCGTGAATCAGCCCTTTGATTGTACTGCCTTGAGCTTTCAAATACCCGTTGGAACCACATAGAAGAATTTCTTGGCAGAAATAGTCTTTGTTCATGTGGTTGTTCAATGTAATAGAAACAAGCATACCTGCGAAACATATATGTGTTATAATAATGTATTTAAAAACGTGTCCGGAGATAATCTCGCGGAAGAATTTCCTGTCGGCGTTTAGCCCGCTGAATTTATCCCGACAACCTAAAACGGTAATCCCGCGAACGATAATCCCGACTTTCTAAGCAACGCCGCGTAAATATATATTTGTGCGATTTTTACTTAATTATTTCAAGTCGCAGACAAGGATTTAATCATGAATTTCTAGTTCCAGCTAAGGTTTAAATTAGTAGCTACTGATATCGAAACATGCTCAGGTAATAATGCTAATGTAGTATTTCTCAAGCAGCTTAACTTGAGAAAATGTGCTGGCTTCTGGCGTAATAACCTAATAACTAATTATTTTTCCACAGTAGTAAGTACCTGTTTCCATTTCTATCTGAATAACTGCAAAATCTGGGCTGGTAATACGTCTTGTGCCATTTATTGAATTTGTGCTGCTTGTAAGGGTTTTAGTAACGCCATGAACCCGGACTGCTCTTAATCCGGTTAGATAGGTGATTAGATCAATAAGGTGGGATCCAAAAAGAGTAACATTCCCACCCCCTAAAAGCAACAAGTAATCTTGTAAAAGAAGTCATGCTAACTTATAATAGTACTTACGATGTATGATAAAATATTTATAAACACTACATACCCATAACGTCATCACACAACCAATTAAATGTATTTCCTAGAATTGGGCCCATTTCGATACTGCACTGACATAATTTGGGGTCACCCACGAACCTGCTAACATTCCTTTTCATAGCGATGAACCTGGTGCGATATTAAAACAATGAAAAGTCTTGCTTCCTGGCTTTTTCGATGGTTAAACGCGTTTAAATGACTGAAAAAATATAAAGTTTGCATAACTCACGCGGGATGAAAGCGCAGTCCATGGCTTAATACGCAAATTAATGAGGGGTAATACTGAGCAGCTAAAACCATCTTCAACGCCTCGCACTGAGATAATCCGGCAGGTCGATCACAAAGAACATGTTTTCCGATTCCAAGGGCCTTAACTGCAATCTGCGAGTGGAGATTGGGAGGGCAGAGCACAAAAACCAATTCTACATCTTTTCTCAAAAGTACGTCGTCTACTTTATTTGTCCAAAACGGAACCGACAATTCTTTCGCCGTTGCTTGTGCATCTACAAGAAAAAAGTTTTTATTCTAAGATCTTCACTTGAATATACACATTTTTTACACAAATCATGAGTTTGGGTCTACTGTAGAATATACGGGCTTGAAAATATACGCCAGCGAACAAATACTGTATCAGAATTTGTACCTTGCAAAGTAAGACCCCACAGAGCTTCCACTTTAAATCCTTTGGCTTGTAAAACCGGAACGATGGTCTTCACCAAAGGATCTGTCCCAAAAACCCCGATTCCCGGCAACATTTGTGTCTACTCCAGCACCTGTGCACACAAATATGGTGTAAAACTACTTTTTTCTGCTCCCCTCGGTAACACGTAAAGCTAAATTGCATGCATAAATTGAATTTACTTTTCCAAATACTACTTTTTCAATCCTGTAAAGAGACGCCTGTTCAATCTCCATTTTGTAATACATTCACAATTTTTTTATGACAAATCCTCCAATTAATACCAAAAAGCGCTTTGGAAAGACGGATTTTGAAAAATTCTCAAATAAATTCCCTTAAAAGCACTCGGTACACACAAAATACTCTACGGGTAAATGTTTCATGATTGTACTTATTATTATTCGGCAGTTATTTCCGTAAAAAACGCTGAAACTTACGTACAAACCAAAATTTTACAAGTAAAATGGTCATTTATACGCTCTATAAGTAATCTTATTTCACCGACTGTTTCAACTCAACCGCAACTCGGCTCATTATCGATTTTACCATCCCGCCCGTAAAATTCGTTAACAATTGAATCCGTGGCTCTAAGACTGTACAATTTTTGTCATTCGAAAAATTACCACGTAGTTACGTTCACAATGCATCCCGCAACAACAGTTACCATTGTTGGTACACTCAAAAGACCATGTTTCCAATAAAAAAAACTGTTATCTACTGCTTATTAACCAAACTTTCCTATCACTTATTAGCTGAATTCTAGTTAGCCTAAATTCAAGAAATCTCCACATGTGATGAAGGCAATTGCATAATCTTGCGCTAGATGGTCAATTATTGCAGCAATCATCGTTTCATTTTACTAAAACTCACATATCAAAGTCATCGTTGGCAAAACAAATTGTCACTTTTCATAGAAATTCTGAAAATTCCCCGCACTGACTTTACAGACTTTATATAGGAGTATGCAAACAAAGCTCAACAATGGTTATTATTCATCCCAATAATGCTGGTTAATTAATATTTATTATAGACCAGAAATTTATATCCTTTAGGAAAAATCTACTGCTCCACAAACCCAAGTTCCTGGATTAAAATTAATTCACGATTATGGCATGACCTTTACAACGCTCACAGCTGGCTCGGTCAACGATGACATCGAACATCGAACACATGGTTGGTCATATTAATCTCAACCGGTTTGACCATTGTGGCAACGAGTCTTTTTGAATTTGACCGGCTAACTAGAACATATTGTGAGTCCGCTTGTTTTCTCATTTAAAAAAATTGAAAAACTAATGATTTAATGTTCTAAGTATGCGCTTTTTGATCCTCTAATGAAATACCCTTCATTTGGCACCTGATGACCGGGTAACTGTCTAGCTGGATTTATTAGAAAATTTTGACAGCTCACGAGAGTGCCAATTTTGCACCTCACTAAGCCAAACCAAATTCCTTCTACCAGCTCGTTAATTCCTCCAAAATAAAGGCCAGCGTACCCACGGTTAAGATCAAAGGTATTTGCCCTCCATATAGCCAATTATACCAGGAACAGGTACACACAGGCCTTTTTCCAGCGAGTTTACCCTTCCGGATAATTAGGGGGACTCCCACCTTCAGCTGACCATGAACCTTAAAAAATCACTCGTGAGTCCCTCACAAAATACTTAAATAAACTGAATCAAATATACAAATTATTTGGAGTAAATAGCTGTTTCTCAGTACGAGCTTCGAAATTAAACACTAATTAATGTCAACTGCTGTCAATTTAAAGCAATTATCTTCCGAAACTGTAATCTTCTTTTAGTTATCAGTAACATTGAAATCACGCGTTAAATCAACTGTATAATAAAGATTATCGTTATATTTACCTAGTACTGTGGCCTCAAAAATAGTACACTGATCCGAAAAAGAGAATACAGGGCATATGACTGTCCGCTCTATCCACACTTGGCTACTAATTACGAACTGGTTTACTATGTAATTGTAAGCCAAACTATACGAGAGAGAAAAAGTGACAGACAGTCGCGATGTGATGTCCCAGGGAAAGTTTGTTGTGTGTTGTATATAAGACCAACTTTTTAAGGCTTGCCGGCTCTCATGTTCATTGGCTTCAATGACACGAGTCTCTACCTTGATACCGGCAATATATGCACACGTAGTTGAGGAGCATAAATGGAGAAACATAGGCTACTGCTAATGTTAAAACGCAAGGGCCCCTGTCTCCCCAATTTTGTGCTTCAGTATAAGTACTTTATGCCTAGTACTTAAAGTCAAATAAAATACCAATAATTGTAAAATGTTGTGGCCTGACTCGCGATGGTGTCTCACATTCCTACCATTCAATTACATTGTTGTTGTTCTTATTATTTATCGCATTCTGTTATTTCCCGAAGATGTTCATACGGTGTTTTAATTGGCTTATATGACGTTAAGTGCATTTAACTGTTACTGTACATGCAGAGTATTTATTTACTATTAAAATTTTAGTCGCGCTTGTATTTTGACATTAGGAAATACCTGAGTGAGGTTCATTCCAGAGTTTTTTCTTTGCGATAAAGGATTGGCCAAAAGCTGGTCAAAAGCTAGACCTTAAGGAAAGCGAATTTCCATAATTAAAATTAAAAGTTATTACACTATGAGTATGAGCTTCGTAAAACCACATTTTACCAAGCAGTTAACTGCGATTGTCTTGACATAGCGGGTATTAAACAGTAAATATAGTTTCGCGTGCGTGTTATTGATTCGAGGCAAGTCTTATTGTACTGAATGAGGCAAGTAAATAAAAGTCAAGATGAAATTATTTAATTATTCCTGTGCGTGTTTCTTGTATGTAAGTTAAAGTACCGTTCTCTGAAAGAATTTTTCTAAAAAATGCACAGAGATGAACGTAAGTAAGTATAACTCCATCAGCTTTCTTCCGCAAATATCCAAAATATACATGGGCTGCATTCTTGACCCTTGAAGTCAATCTGAGCGGTTTTCGGTGTGGCGAAGGTACCACCGCACCGGATTGGACCGTACGATTTGCCTGAAAATTGGCAGAAATCATTAGAAAGTGTATACCCGTAAGTTTTTTTGGACGGCCCAAAAACCTCAGTTTTTGACCCCCGTGGGTCATCTGGGGTAAGGGGTCAAAGTCGAAAGAGATTTAATTTCAAACGAAAGTATGGGGATTGCTGGAATAAAATGTGTGTGTATAAAAGCCATGTCTTTGACATGAAAAATAACGGCAATTCGTGAAAACTACTGAATTAAAGTACAAATCTAAATGTCCTACATATTATTTATCTAACTATTCTAGGAAGTTGTAATTATGTGTGCAGCAGTTTGCATGATCGCAGAAATTTCGGACATTTCGGAGAAATTATGTATAAGAAGGAATCTCTACTACATCTGTGGAGAGAATATTTTCGGAAGAATCTTTTTGGTTATAGCTTTCAAAATCGTACCGAGATCAAAAAGAAGACGTTGATGCAAGAACGACAATTCCAAAATATTTTATGCTGATGTCAGTATCACGTTAAAACTCTGATTTTAAGCCAGCAAGTATATATCCAAGAAGCATGTTTCCTACTCTACAGGGATTTCGAATACTCAGTTTTTAAAATGATTCTCATTTCAGTTTTTTCTTGGATCACCTCACCACGTCATATCATACCGTTAAGGTTGGATAGACTAAAAGCGGAGAAGAATGTGCCGATATCAGCAATGGCAATGTATGCTCTACTCAGCGTCAACATGTAGTTAAATAATATATAATGAGTTCTGTTTCAACATGTGCTGGTCAATAGGATCACTGAGAGGAGGGATTCATTCATTCATACATGAGACGGCTTCTAAGAATGGGAACAATTTACGTCCAAGAATTAGTGCACTAGTGTAGTATAGTATAACAACATAGCTGAACGCATATTCTCGGATCCTCAGGAATGAAAGAAGATTTTACAGTAAAATGTGGTTATAACGGACAGTCAAAATCGGTCCAGTAAATGCTTATTACGGACTAAATCCGTTACAGTCTTTATAATCCTAACAGGTCAGCTTCACATTAAATAAATATAGAATGCAATTCACGAAACCAATAAAATTATCCGCCATCCTTTCCCAGATTTTTTTGGCTTCTTCAATCAGTAATATAATCAGAGTAATCATAGACCCATAGTTGAAAATCCATTGCCGGTGCATGTATTCGCATTTTACCAAACATGGTTAGACAGGACGTTTGAAAATTTAGTGCGGTATAAAGGCATCCGCCATAAAGAGATTTTACGGTACAGCGGAGCCTTTCGGACTATGGAAGGGTCTTTTCAACTTTCTGCCTCTTTTCTGGTCGTATGGAAGTTTGGGCGATTGATGAATGAGAAGGGCTGCGCCTGAATGACTGCACACGGCACACATCAATGTTCTTTCTTCATCAGTCTTGACCTTCTCTTCCTCGAGATAAGACAGGACGCTAAAGTCGATTTTTTTTGTATCGTTATCTATGTTGGAAAATCATTTCCTTTCAACCATCCCTACCATGTCTTCCTTCCAAATCACTTCTCCATTCACTTGACAGTTACTTACTTGACGGAGCCGTGCTTCACAAACCCGCTCTCATCTCAGACTTTTATTCCTTTGTCTCTTGTAGACACGTCAGGTCATAGGGTGCCATTAAACTGTGAGACTGCCAAGTGGAACATGTTTGCAACAGTTTGTTTGGTGTAAGGAAAGTACGGGTGCCTAGTTGGTTGAAACCTAAAATGGCGAGTAGCGAGAGACAAAGCTATGGAGCCATCAGGTGGTCAAGCATAATTAATTCTTTGTTCGCAGTGCTAGTGCTTTTTTCGTTGGATGAAGGACTTGCGGAAGTGCTTACTCCGCCTTATTTTAATTTGGCGGAGAACCGCAGAATAACAGCAACAGCTACATGTGGAGAAGACGAACCTGAACTTTATTGTAAACTTGTGGGAGCAAATGCGGACACCGCTGATATCAACATTCACTCTCACATTCTCATCCAAGGACAGGTAAAACTTCTCTCCCACCTATCAATCACGCACCTAAAGCCAATTACCTTTACTTTCTCCACGTTTCACCTCATCAGTCTACTCTCATGAATCCTGTGCGTAGAGGAGAAAGTTTCCTCTTACCTTGTATTCCCACGTAGCCTCTTCCTCTTGTCTCCAACTCCTAGTTTTAAGTTATAATTTAATGGAGTCCATCATCACTGGGTTGATGGAGAGAAGAATGAAGAGGGTCAACGGAAAGATAACCTTAGACTTACAGACGCTCTTTTGACTCAACTCCTCCTTGATTAAGAATGGGGGCAAAAGGAAATGCGGCCAGTTATTACACTCCTAGAAATATATATGGTTTGCATGGGGTGATTGCCTGTTCAATTCAAGTAGAAAATCTGTCGAATAAAACGAAAATTCTCGTATAGTTACCAGCGGTATCCTCACATCCTCAGTTAAATGTTAGGCTTAGCAATGTGGGCATGTGCAACAGATCAACTAATTCAGTACGTACACGATGTAATGTCGTCGCTGGAGAAACAAATGAATGAAAAAATTTGGACGAAACCAATCAAACTGCAAACAAAATGATCATCATCTTGTCTCCCTAGACATTCCTTAAGGCATGCAGCAAAGAGCAGTTGTTGCTATAACCAAATTTAACCACCATCTTAAAGATGGTGGTACGTACTTAAAAGCGTCTTCTCCTTTTTACATGTTAAATGGAGGTTATTTCATTTCGAATCCAACCCGTTCGTACTTTTGAGATATCCTGTGATACTACCTTAAATTCGTTGTTTCAAGTTGCACTTCTATATTATAGTAATGCAAGCAATAATAATTTACTTGCATAATGCAGGCACGATTTTTACTTGACATGTCTGATTTCTGTTCGGTCGTAATCCATTACGATCGGGAGTACTTCCTTACTCCATTATAGCAAAACTGATCCAGTCTGGGAAAATTGGGACCTAACACAGCCTTAGCAATATGAATCAGATTGGGCGGGAATCGGGACCCAACCTTACGGGATTTTGTACGTAATTAGGATGATTACATTAGTAAACAAATGTTTTCGGAATCAATGGCTGATGGCAGCGGGATTACGACTGACCACGAGATTTGTGGAAGTAATCCCACCGCCATAATCCCGCAGTTACTCTCCCGATTGCAATAATCCCATTGTTAACGGACATAATCTTGTCCAGATTATTATTAATTATAATTAATGCTGAATTTTTCTTTGAATATTCAAGGTTTTTTTCTATTGTAGTTTCCATACCTTTGTCTCATTTTAAGGAAAAACCTGAAATTTTTAATTTTGCAAAAAATCATAGTCATGCAAAATGCTACTTCAATTTTCGGATCATCATGCTAAACTAATTTCCTAATATTTCCCCCACTTACTCTACTGTGGCTGTACCAGCTGGTATAACACGTGCGGCCGATGTCATTTTTGCTTAAAAAAGGGTGAATATGTATTATACCCTTTTACCGCGCGATCAGACTGCGATTTGGTCTATCAAAAACAACGCTTTTGTTTCAATCGACGAATCAACCATACATTCTGCGTAATTGAGGCCTGAACGGATTTCATAAAATTCACGCACGTGCAAGTTATGTGCGCTGTACTTTATATTGTTGCAGTGGAAACTTACTCCGGTGGAATTATCTACCTTCTCAGCGGGATTATCGGTCGGAAACAGTTTTAACCTGATTAAGATCAGATGGATTGCGAAGTGCGACCGGACACAAAAGCTACTCTAACTGATTCTACGAGTTTACTGGATGCATATTTGAGATTATTATCCATTTGAGCTGCTTTTGAGAGCCAGAAATTTTCCCATAGTAATGCATTTAAGAAACCACATATGTGGTTGGCTTGTGGTGGGAAGTACTTAAACAACGATGCCGCTAGTGTCTATGCTTCTATAATGTGAAGGCAAGCAATGAAGCAATAAATATCGAACTAGAGATTAGTTCATGTTCATATAACCATCAACGGCCTATATGAATATGATATGTACAAGCAATACTGTAATACTGTTCCAGTTTAGTTATTTAACAAAAATGTTAAGGTAGTCCATAAAACCAATTTTAACAAAACTATGTAGTGGTACAACATAACAACAATATTTATAAGCATTACATGCTTCCGCTACAAATCAGGAGGTGCGTAATTAGCACGTAGCAAAGAACGATGCAAATGCTCTTCTGCCGCCAGGGCAGGGCTAAAGGCCGTGCTAAATTCTTTTCGCTTCGCTCGTGAGATTTCATATCCGTGCATTCTTTCCAGTTACCTTCGCGGCTCTTTTTTGCTCCATTTTCAGGGCGACTCTAGCGACCCTAGTAATGTAACTACCCTTGTCCATACTCCGCACGCGTACGTCCGTGGTTTCATCACGATTAAGTAAAAACTATACGATTTTCCTCTACATTTTTTGAACATCACTTTGGCCGATTGTTCTGCTGTCGGCTAAGTTCGTTAATGGTTAAAATCGGTCAGCGTGTTCACTCGTAAAAAAATTGAAAACCAAATATTTTTTCTCTCTCAAACTATATCCAACCAATTTCAATGGAATTTTTTGCAAACATACTAATTATTACTAATAACATTGTAGACGTATTTGTTGCAATAGTTAGAGTACGACACTCATGCATATTAATGAAGCTAAGTAATTTACTGTTTTTGTAATGAATAGGTATGCGACTACTGCGACAGAAACAAGGAGGGGAAAGCGCATCCAGCACAATACGCTATAGATGGAAGCGAGCGCTGGTGGCAGAGTCCGCCTTTGTCCAGGGGCATGAAGTATAACGAAGTGAATCTCACCATTGATTTGGGTCAAGTAAGTGTAGAGTTTCATTACAATTCCCACAGAGTTATGTAATTGCGTACATGGCTGATTGGTCAAATTCATTTACAGGAATTCCACGTTGCGTACGTATTCATTACAATGGCTAATTCTCCTCGTCCAGGAGTTTGGGTTTTGGAGCGATCAAGTGATAATGGCAAGACTTACAAACCTTGGCAGTACTTTGCAGACACTCCGGGGTGAGAATATTTTTTAATTCCTTTCGGCCCAGTTTTCCAGCATCAAATGTTACTGGGGGGAAGGGACACTCCCCAAATCAGAACCGGTTGATATTTCCCGGCGAAGGGAAGAAAAAATCTGAAGTAGTGATAAGTCAAAGGGGAAAGGTACATGTTTCATGCTGCGTTTAATCTATATTAATATCGATTCAGAATCCACATGTGTAAATGACTTTTCAGTCAAAGTGTAGACAAGATCTCCCTCTCCTCCAGTGACGATAGAAGAGCCAGGCCATCTTATGTGAATGCATTTCCGAAAAAAATAACTAGAGAATTAAATTTTTCCTATTGAATCATGATAAACACTACAGTAAAATGCATTTTCACCAAATATTTTACCTCCCTAAAGTTACCATGGTGGCCGCAATAGGGCAAAATATCAAATACTTTAACATTAATTTAATGGGTAGACAAGGTCTACAAAGACGTTTTCTTTGGTCCATGAAGGAGTAAAAACTCTCGTATGATAATTCTGAATATAAAAATATATAATCTTCCAGAGTCTTCCAACTTCATGTCTCTACTTGGACTACAGCCAACGTTGTAGCTGAACAAAATTTCTTTATATTTTAGAGATGTTTGCAAGGAGTTTTGAGGTCTTTTAATGTATAGCGGAATTTTTGTTTCAAAATTTCGTTGAAATGCCAATTTACAAATTCTATACAAAAACGTATAGGGCTCTTATCTGATGGGGAAAATAATGAAAATGTTTCTCTAAAAGCGATTTTTTATTGCTGTAAGCGAGTCTATTTTCAACACAGAGTTAAAGTTTAGAAAACTTGCCGCAGAATATTTCTTTGCTTAAAGACCTGATATCCAGTCCCACTTCAGCTATTGCAGTGAAGGTCGCTTTGAAATTTTCCAAAAAGATGCCTCACACTTTAAAGTATTACAAAATTATGTATATTTAATTACAATTCCCGGCACTCGATTTTCGCTGAAACTTAGGTTTTTGAACTGAAACTGGGGAGTTTTCTAAACTTTGGCCTTAAGGCTGGAAGGATTTCACAAAAACGTTTCATTTTATATTATTCTTCGAAAAATTAGTTCTACCTCAATTTTAGTAAAACCTGAAGGAAACTGTCAAAATAACCGTCATGGGACTGAGTCATTGAAACTACTGGGTTCACTTCTGCCCAATGTATCCGCACTGGAAGTGTTAGCTTCTAGCTTCTACCACGGCACAGCAGTCGATTTTCCAAGTCCATAACAACATGGAAAAGTGATACTCCACGAAGAAAATATCATTTATGATCAACTCAATGGTTTTGAAAAATTTCAGTGCCCTGAATGTACCTATATAAAGGCCTACAACCGGACCAATATGAGCAATTCCTCCTATTAAGGGAGAAGCTCTTTCCAGGATGCTCTGGAGTTAAAAAGTGTATGCTTGTAGGGCCCATCCGAAAATCGGAAAGAGTACACAAATGTAATGTATTTTTGTAGGTGGCCCTGGATCGCAAGGCATGCATTGTGCATCTGCCGTACTGACAAAAAATCGACAGACAGTCATTGTATGTTTTATCTCCTAATAATTGTTTTGTAATTTTTCCGATTTCACATCTCCGAAGTATTTTTATTATATTTAATGGCACACTTTATATTTCCGTCAAATACATAATGTGCAGCGACTGTGGCTATCGAGCACTATTAATGTTAGTCCACCGAGTGAATGCTACCGGGATTACTATTGATATAAATAGCCTTATTTATGAGGGCGCAGTTGTATTACCGGTTACGGACTTATACATAGACTAATTTTCTGAACTTCCAGTGACTGTGATAGACTCTTTGGAACTAACAGCATGGATGGTATCACGAAGGATGATTCTGTCGTCTGCGATACCACCTTCTCGAAAGTGGTGCCTCTGGAAGGCGGTGAGGTAAATAGAACTAATATATTAGCGCATTAGCTCATAAATTAGTAAGTATTTATGTATAATATTTATAACTGTGAAATTTGAATAGATCGTGGTGTCTCTTCTCAATAACCGCCCCAGTGCCAGTGACTTCTTCAGCTCTCCTGTACTGCAGGAATGGACTCGGGCAACCAATATTCGACTCAGACTGCTCAGGACAAAGACTCTGCTTGGACACTTGATGTCTGTCGCAAGGCAGGACCATACAGTCACACGAAGGGTATTTTCAATTTTAGAAATATTTCCCCTTCAAAGCAGTTTTACCAATAATTTCCAAGAAAATGGTTTTTGAAGTTGATAACAAAAGTGGGGGGTTTATTTCCGCAGTACTTCTATTCCATCAAGGATATATCGATTGGAGGCCGTTGTCGGTGCAACGGGCACGCTGATCTTTGTGATATTACTGACCCCGAGGACGCTTACAAACTGCTCTGCAGATGTCAGCACAATACGTGCGGGGCTCAGTGCGAGCAATGTTGTTCAGGATACGTGCAGAAGGCATGGAGACCAGCCACTTACACCGCCCCTTTCTTCTGTGAACGTGAGTCAGAGGAACCTACAGCATGCATAAAGTATTAGTAGTATAATTTTTCCCATTTGTTTAACCTCAGTTTATTGTACTTGCTTCAGCCTGCAATTGCAATGGACACAGCCAAGATTGCTTTTATGACGAGCAGGTGGACAGAAATCGATCTTCGCTGGACATACAAGGAAGGTACGAGGGTGGGGGTGTTTGTATCAACTGCCGAGACAATACTGAGGGTATCAACTGTCACAAGTGTAAGGCTGGCTTTTACCGACCTTATTCGATTCCGCTTAATGCGACTGATGTCTGCCATAGTGAGTGGTACTTAAATTCTCTAAATGTAGTTGTGATAATACACATAAATATTATTTATGTGTTGGAAAATTGGAATCAACAATTAACATTGTTAAGTTTTCACCAGCATTATTTTCGGAATTGAAATAAATCCATGAGAGTTGTGTAGGATGTGCCTGTGACAACCCGTTCTCGACGGGTAACTGCGAGGAGGGATCGGGACGATGCGAATGCAAAATAGAGTTCTTGGCACCCAACTGCGACGCCTGCAACACAGGCTACTATGGATACCCGGAATGCAAGCCTTGCGACTGCCACGTCAACGGAACTCGGGGGGAAGTTTGCGAAGTGGGTGGTGGACAGTGTCCTTGCAAGCAGAACTTCGGAGGGACAAATTGCGACCGCTGCGCTGAGGGTTTCTACAACTTTCCTGAATGTCTACGTGAGTCTCGCAGTTCCAGATCTCTTTTCGGATATATCTGCATTCGTACTCGTATTCGTATGTATGCATAATCAACTATAATCATTTTTACCGCCTTCAGCGTGCAATTGTGAAGAAATCGGATCCGTGTCGAATATTTGTGATCCAGTTGATGGAAAGTGTGAATGCGTCAACAAATTTGGAGGACGGAGGTGTTCAGCCTGCGAGGCTGGTTATTACCAATTTCCCACTTGTGTCTGTAAGTTCATCTTGTTAGTTTGTCAGGATTACTTGTTTATCTATGGAAAGAAAAATAGTTTCTTAACTGTAAAAATACTGAGCATTGATTGAGAGCTTCATGTCACAATTTCAGACTGCAATTGTGACCTTCGTGGAACTCAAGAGGGCATTTGTGACGAAGAAGATGGGCATTGCTTATGTCGCGAGGGTTACGGTGGTAGTCGTTGCGATCAATGTCTGCCGAGCTACTACGGTTATCCGGACTGTCGCCTGTGTAACTGCAGCGCGGTGGGAAGCGCGACGACGGTATGCGACGCCACGGGCAAGTGCCCCTGCTTGCCTAACTTCTCGGGAAGGGCATGCGACCAATGCACACCGGGTTACTACAAATACCCCGACTGCCTTTGTAAGTTCTTTTCCTATATTTTGCCGTTCTTATTCTTCCTTCGAGTCATTATTCAGTCAGATTTGTTTACCTCCAACTGATGTTTTGATCGTTCGACTTTGGTAGCTTGTGAATGCAACTCGGATGGTTCTATGGGAGTTTCGTGTGACGATGAGGGCAAGTGCCAATGCAAAGTGAACTTTGATGGGCTTCGTTGCAATCAATGTCGAGAGGGTTTCTACATCTTTCCTCAATGCGAAGGTACCAATAACATTCAATTTCAACTGCTTTGTTGTGCTTATAATTGCAACTGCAAAATACATACCTTTTGGAAAATTTATTCTGTTAGATTGCAATTGTGACCCGGCTGGAGTGATTGAGACATTTAGTGGCTGCGGGGACTCGCCCCCCGGGGAGCTGTGTCAATGCAAACCCCGAGTAATGGGACGAATTTGCCAAGATTGTAAGCCGCTGTTTTGGAATCTCCAACAATACAATCCGCTCGGATGTCAAGGTAATCACCTGCAGATTCAAATGCAAAGCTGTATAACATTGAAATCTCCGCTAATAACTGACCTTCTTACAGATTGCAACTGTCATATCCCGGGTGTCCTTGGCAACGTACAAGTCTGTGATGGAAAAACAGGCCAATGCCCTTGCAAGCCGAATGTGGTGAGCCGTCAGTGTGAAATGTGCCGGGATGGATATTACAAATTGGAGGCTGACAATCTTCTGGGTTGTACAGGTTGGACGATAATTAATAATCGAATTCCAAATTTAGGCAGTTTGAGATTAACAAGGTTTTTTGGAATGTAAAATTCACGAATGATTGGAAGCGTTCGCAAAAAACTATTTGTTTTGTTTAGCAACCTCGACTTGCTCCAGAATCAATGATTTTGAACTAAACAAAATGCTGATGTATCATATATAGTTTTTACGATGGGCTTACTGACGGACTAATAAGAGATTCGTATTTTTCATTCCGAAAGTTCGATGCTTTCGATAATATAATCTAGAAATTTAAGAAATAACTGTTTGTGCAGATTGTGGTTGCGACGTTGGGGGAGCTTCAACTTATACGTGTGAAAAACAAACTGGACAGTGTGCTTGTAGACCGAGGATTACGGGGAAGACCTGTAAGATTCCACTCCAAACGCATTACTTCCCCACATTGTACCAGTTTCAGTATGAAGCTGAGGACGGGTTAACAACTACTGGTGGCCCCGTAAGATTCGGTTATGACCAAAATATCTTCCGTGACTACTCCTGGCGGGGCTACGCCGTCTACTCGCAACTTCAGGTTGGATACTTGTGCCAACCTTTTTACGTTTGACGAGACTAATGAGATGTGATTTACGATTTTATCGATACTTGATTTCGCAGCCTCAAACAATACACGAGGTATTCGTAGAGAAGTCATCACTCTACCGAATTATAGTACATTACATCAATCCTAGCGGTCAGACCATAGTCGGAGAGATCGTTGCAAGTCCTGACAACCCCAAAGATGATGAATTCAAGTATAAAATGCGCTTCGAGCCAAGCTCTCCACCGAAAGGCAACTTGCTGACTGTTTCGCAAGTGGCGAACATACCTGCACCTTTTGTTCTCAACCCTGGACGATGGCATATCAGCTTTAAAAGCCAGCAATATTTGCTTATTGTAAAATTTTTAAAGCAAACAATAATACCCTACTATCAACTATGGTGAGTAACAAATGGTATGTCTTTAGGACTACTTTGTTCTCCTACCTGAGGCTTACTATGAGGGCTCGATTCTGCAGAATCGCGTTACAACACCTTGTCTCCTAAACACCACCAACACTCCGAGGAGGAAGAATGTTATTAGACCTGACCCTTGTATCCTCCTCAGTTACCCTAGCTTGGACAAGTTCGACTCAGTTAGTGGAACTGAGAGCTACGTGGAAGAAGACGGGGAGCGGGCAGAGCCAAGATTCTTTTACAGTGACACCAAAGTGAGTTTGACAAGCTTAAGTGAATTATTCACAAATTACAGCGACTCATCTCTTGATTTTCTTGTTGCAGGTACTCGAAGCTCTGAAATCGAATTCGGACCGTCTGGTCTACATGACCCCCCAACAAACTCGGCTTCAGACGGACTTGTCAGTGAGCAAGGGAGGACGCTACGCCCTCGTCCTGGAGTACTTGACACCTCATCAAACTAATATGACTTCTATTAATATTGAGGCCACATCCAAGAAAGGTTATCAGTCGAACGAAATAATGAGAGGATTAGTACTATAATTGTTACTATAAATTAGTTAATTAGTATATTACTATTGATTATTACGACTTTGACTTAATCGCAGGGGTAACAAGAGGGCAGGCCTTGATTTACAATTGTATATACGCCACCTTTTGCCGCCAAGTCATCACAAACCAGGACGGTGAGGTGGCTGTATTCAGATTCGACCAGAATAATATTAACATAAAGATGCAGGTAAGTATAGCCAGTAGGGCGAGACACTTAAAAATTAACAATAGCTATATTATTCTCCGGGGTATGGACTAGATGTAATCTCGCGACAATTCAGCTACAAAAGAATATTACGAATAACTTTATTTTTATAAAGGGAGCAGCAGATTTGGCGGACCGTATTGCGATCAATTCTATAACAGCAATTCCACTGGGAAAATGGTACTTGGACCATATCCGACCCAACGAGTATTGTATCTTCAACAATGGGACATGTCTAGCCGTATCGTTCGAACTACCTCCTGATTCAACAAAGGTATTCGAAAACCTTTTTTAAGGGGAAACACAAGAAACAATTTATTTAGGCTTTGAGAACATTTGAGGTTGCTGAATATTTAGGTTGAAGCAGAGGCTTTATACCCGAACAGACTTGTAGACGAGAGCAACTTGCCCGAAGGTCTTTCTAATAAGTCGTTGGTACTGCTTGATGTGAATAACCGTACTTTAGAGGTTGCCGGAAAAGTATCAAATCCGGGGTACCACACTTTCTTGGTACATTACCACCAACCGGAGAATCCAGGTCGCTTTTTAGGTCTAAGAAAACTATATATCTAAATAATAGGGCGTAAATAATATCAATGTTTTGGGTTGTCACAGCCTTCACTGTGGAAGCCGTAGTAAAAAATGGCCAGCATCATGAGGCAAACCTCCGAGCTGAACACTGCCCTTCTATTGCGGGATGCAGGTCGGTTATTTCGGAGGAAGATAAGAACACTCGATTTTACTTGGAAGAGGATTTCCAGGTAACACTAAAATCACCAAAGAATGTTTTTGTAGACTACGTTGTGTTAGTTCCCGCACCTTACGACAACCAGCGAGAACTTAGTAAATACCTTGAGCCTTTGCCAATTGACGAGACGAGTCGTTTTATCGCCGAATGCGGCAAGAATCATATGTACCTGGCCAAAAATACATCAGGTGAGAACAAATGCACTGCCCAATTTAATGAGAGATTCATTTGAGGCATCTAGCCTACATTGAAAGTTTTTGCAGATTTTTGTAGGAAGTCAGTCTTTTCTCTCACCACGGAATACAATGACGGAGCTCTTCGTTGCCAGTGTGACGTGGATGGATCACTAAGTTTTGAATGTGAGCAGTTCGGGGGGCAGTGCCCTTGCAAGAACGATGTGATAGGAAGGAGGTGTGAGCGATGCCGAACGGGCTTCTACGGTTTCCCCAACTGTAGACCATGTGATTGTCCATCCACTGCACTTTGCGACCCAGAAAATGGCGCTTGTATATGTCCTTCGAGAGTGACGGGTCCGAAATGTGACATGTGCGAACCATTTACGTTCGGATTCGATGCGTTGATTGGATGCGAAGACTGCGCGTGCAGTCGTCCGGGGGTAGAAGATGGAAATTTGCAGTGTAACCTGAACACGGGCCAATGTCAGTAAGTACATTACAGTTTACAAACTGTAGAAGCGTTCATCAAGTAGCTTTCGTCTTGTGGAAGTATAAATATATTGATCGGTTAATGATTAGGTGCAAACAGAATGTGGTTGGACGGACGTGTAATCGCTGCGTACCAGGCTATTGGGCCTTCCCCCTTTGTCAGCTCTGTAGCTGTGACTTGAGGGGCACGACGAATGACATCTGTAGCCAAGTAATCTATTAGTTTCGCACCTTTCGCCGTTCCTCCTCCATGTTTATGTGCCTTCAATTTCATATTTCATTAACAACGCGGTTTTTTGTAGGAAACGGCAGAATGCTTTTGCAAAGCCAACGTGGAGGGCCGAAACTGTGAAAGTTGTGAAGTTGGGAGTTTCAATTTACAAGAGAGGAATACAGCAGGTTGCACAAAATGCTTCTGCTTCGGGAAGACTTCTAGGTGCTCATCATCAGGGCTTTTCTGGACGCAAGTTACGGCTGGCAAGCGCCAGCTGACATCTGTGCTTTTCGATCCCACTAGGAGTGCGCTTGTTAAAGAGGTGGGCTTTGAAATAGAGTTCGAAGACTTAGAGTCAGAAGAGGCTTCCGAATTTATCCCTGCTTACATTCCCGAAGAGACCATTCCTACAGCGAACGAGTCAAGTGTAATGTATTTCAGAGTGGCTCTACCTTCAAATCACCTCGCATCGTACGGGGGTACACTAAAATATGTGCTAACATCCGACCCCGAGGACGCCGAAGGTCTGCATCACCAATATATTTTATGGTGTAGTTATACCAGGAAAAATTTATTTTGGAACGTTGTTGGAACGGGTCAGAATTGATTCGTGAATTTTTGCGAAGTTACGTCTAGAGCAAAATCCCGTAGCGCTGATAAATTTTTTTTGACATATTTGCAAGTACATTGTAAAAAATAAATCTGATCATTCAACAGGATTCCTCGTCAATTTAACAGGTTCTTCTGTAAAATTGATCAATTTAACTCTTGTTAATTCAACAGGGAACCTTTTAAATTTTGACAGGTTTTCAAGTCCAAACATTTTGACGAGGAATCCTGTATGGTCAGATTTATTTTAGTGTGTATGCAGGTAGAATAGCTTCACCACCACAACGTGCAAAAATCCTCGGTATAAATTTTCTCGGATATGGGCACTTCCCTTACACCCCAATATCTTACAGCCTTGCAAGCTGGTTTTCCCTCCCATTAACTCCACTTAGTTCAGCCTTTGCTTTAACGGTGAAACTAATGGATAAGCGAAAGCTGGGGGGAACGGAACTTTTTTTTCACGAGTTTCTCGGGGGTCTTAGTGGAGCTAATGGGAAGCTAAGTGGTACTAATGGTAAATATGTGCGATGGAGCACATTTTGACTATCTTCGTGGACTATCTTCTTCGTGTATTAATTTTCCACTTATGCCACTACAGTAGCTGTGGTAGTAGTGGAAAGGCGTAAAAACTTTCCCATTTACCACTTTTCGGGTACTTGGCTTTTTGCCCCCCAAGTGGACCATTAGACGTTCCCAGTAGCTCCACCAGGAAGGCAAAGCTGAATTAAGTGGAGCTAATGGGAGGGAAAACCAGCTTGCAGCCTTGCGATTTTCGGGTCAATTCTGACTGGTTCCAACAACGTTCCGAAATAAAATTTATCTGATATGATCACACCATATTTTTTATTAAATCATAACAGTTTATAACTTGACACTGTGAATCCGAATCATGGTCAATGTTTTTAAACTTAGATCGGCAATCTTTCGTGGCACCCGATGTTATCTTGGAAGGCAGAGAACTCCCTCCATCATCTAACCTGCTTCGTCTCATGCATTACACCGTGGACCATTTAGATGGCGATAATTCAATGCGCATGTCTTTAGAATTGGTAGATGAGAACTTAATGGTGCTCAGTCCAACTGGAGGAATTGTACCTGCTACTCGTGAACAAGTCATGATTGTCCTGAAGGAATTGCGGGCAATATACATCAGGGCCGCTTATTGGCAACGAACCCGCGAAGTCAAGTAAGACAATTGATCGAAATTTGAAGAAACTTGAGCATAAAGAAGGACAAACCGACTTGTTTTATCGGTGGACTGAGTTTTACTCAGTCAAACTTTTCGTTGGCAGAGCCCGTTTTTAGGATCATCCAGGTCCCTACAATTCCCGTCCCACCGACAAAAAAACATTCAATTCGACCAAGCCACATACCCTGTCTACCGATAAAGATATGTACCTAACGAAAAATTTGTCGAATTTTTTTACTGGAAATGCTAAACTGTAGCATTAGCAGCTATGCTTGCGAACGTTTTGAATGGGACGGGTGCATTTTCTTGTTGGCACCAACAAAATTTTCCTCTGTCTACAAAAAGTTTGACTGACAATAAGTAAAAACCAGTCCACTGAGAAAACAAGTTGGCTTGTCTTACGTGAGTGAAACTACTTAATAGTTACATGACATTTTGAACACAGGTTGAGCAAGTTGAGCTTGGATATTGGATCAGAGCAGTACTCGTCCGGGGACGAAAGAGCACTCACGGTCGAAAGATGTCAGTGCCCACCAAATTATAAAGGTCTGTCGTGTGAGGAGTGTGCTCCGGGTTACTATAGATCACCCACGGGACCCTTCGGAGGATTCTGCGTACCTTGTCAGTGCAACCGACACTCAGAGACGTGTGATCCAGTCTCTGGCAAGTGCTTGAGTTGTCAGCATAACACAATGGGAGATCATTGCGAGATGTGCGAAGTTGGCTATCACGGGAATGCTACCGGAGGAACCCCGCATGATTGCCTTATTTGCGCTTGTCCGTTACCTATCGCGACCAATAAGTAAGTCTTGACCACATTTCATCCCAACAAATATATTATTTGACATAGAAATGAGTTTCAAACCCGAATAAACCGAAAATTTTTTGCTCTCCCGTCAATCCAGCTTCGCTACAAGATGCGAAATGCTTACAGATGGCTCGGATATCGAGTGTGAATGTCGTGAAGGATACGGCGGTCGCCGCTGCGAGTACTGTGCTCCTGGATTCTTTGGAGTTCCTGAGTTACAAGGTAAAATAGCTAGATCTATATTATTGCAAAATTCTTTATCAAGCAATGTCTGAAGAGTAATAGCTGGAAGCATCATTGAGTGAAATATTAGGGTGTTCCTCCGTACCTGGGCGGAGGGGGGGTATACGATATCTGGGCGGTGCTACGAATTTTATAAACTACTATCAAGCCCTGGCAGTGTCGCTGGAATTTGTAGCTTACAATCCCTATGGGACGTTTTGTGGTGGTGGTCAGGTGGGGAGCAGGAAAGGTATTGATGTTGCTTTGGTGCTCCGGAAGGTCATTTAATTTTTCTGAAAGTTCAAGTTAGGTTAATTTTTTTTCTAAATTGACCACCTAGCCAAAGATCTGCGCCTGCGGCGCTCGGGCTCGGCGGTCAATTTTGAGTTAAAATTAGCCTAACTGAAATTACAAAAAAAAAAAACAGATAGCCGTCTTTGAGCATCAAAAGTAACGTTAAAGTATCCCATCATGCAATCCACCTGACGGGGTTAGGTTCCAATCTTAGAAAAACTAATTCCAGGCCTCACTATTTCTTGCTTATGGTTTACGCAGGACTTTACTCTTGTCTATTATAAGTTATAATTATATCTATTATAAGTTCCGCCCAGATATCGTAGCACCGCCCAGTTATCCTAGCGTCCCTCAGATAAAGTATAACCTGCTCCGCCCATCACCGAATTTTATCCTATGGGGTGGCTTTTTCTACGCAGGTGACTTCTGTCGACCATGTGAATGCTCTGGAAACATTGACGTGGAAAACCCTCAGTCGTGTGATTCAGTTACTGGACGCTGCTTGCTCTGTTTGAATAATACGGGAGGACCAGCCTGCTCACTTTGTGCTCCTGGTTACTACGGAGATGCCATTCAGTCGAAAGACTGTCGCAGCTGCGCTTGCTCTGAATGCGGGACTCACGAGTGCGAACACAGAACTGGTGATTGTCGCTGCCTCAATAATGTCATTGGCTTGAATTGCGATCGATGTAGGCCCGATCATTACGGCCTTAGTTTATGTGATGGTTCTGGCTGTCATTTCTGTGATTGTGACGTCGCCGCTGAATCTTCTCAATGTGATGATCGCACAGGCCAGTGTAAATGTAGGAATGGAACGACTGGGCGTCGTTGTGAACGCTGCTCACCAGGCTACTGGAATTACTCATCTGGAGGATGCCAGGGTAAGGATTACAACAAAAATATCAACTATGAACTGATAAGGTATGTCTTTTTGCTGTAACCCCTTCGATTTAAAAAAAATTGTTGGAACACATCCCCACTACTACCCCATATTAAGTGTTGAGCCCCATTTAAATTTCGGATTATGACCAAAATTTTGAAATTTTGCGAATTTGTAAAAAAAATTCAAAGTGCAATTTGCAGGTGGAAGATATGTAGTAGGGGGGATGTGGTCTAACATATTTTGAAAAACAAATCAAAGATTCAGGGGTTACAGCAAAAAGACACATGCCTTTTGAAGTAAGCATGTAACGGTGATGTTTCAATCTGGAGCATTCAAAGTTATTTTGTTTTCATCGATACCTTTTTAGCTTGCGAGTGTAATCAGGACTATGCGATTGGAGTTGGTTGCGATCCAGAAAACGGCCAGTGCTCCTGTTTGCCAGGAGTCATTGGCGAAAAGTGTGATCGTTGTCCGGATAGATGGGTACTTATTGAAAATCAAGGATGTCAGCCGTGCGAGTCTTGCCACCATCAACTGTTAGACTCCACTGACCGGCTGGCTGCCATCTTTGATCCCGTTAAGGCTGATTTTGATGTAAGCAATATACTTAACATATGTCTCGATAACGCTGTTATGCAAACAGTTGTGATAGTGGGATTTTACACCTGTTTTAGTCGGTGGCTGTGAGTTACTTCACCACTCAAAAATTATCGTACTTAAACGAAACGGCCGGACGCCTGGAACCTGAGGTGAAACTTCTCGATCCCTCTCGGGTGGACATTCAACCTTATTACACAAGTCTCGATGGTTTAGAACAGGAGTCCAAGTCATCCAAACAGAAGGTACGTGGCCGTTCTTGGAATTTTCCCTGATCCAGCCCCATCCAGTAATTTAACGTCTTGATAAAGCATAAATCGTATTTGAATGACTTCCGTCAAGCAAAATGTAATGGTTAGTTGTCAGTTTCATTTGAATGGAATTCTGAAGCATGCATTTAAACTTCTGGACAACACTGCGTACCAAAAAAACCTCTACCCTGATAGGAGAGAGGTGATTCAGTTTAGTTACAAGTTATAAACTAATTGAAATAGAGCCTATTTGTTAATATTGTTTATGAGCTATGAGGCTCATTCACGCTACTGTGATAGCTCTATTAAATTGATCCCAGTAAAATCATGATTCAATAACAGGAGAACTCGTCATTAATTCTGTAAGTGATCTAGTCGTAGGTAATATCGAATGTTTATGATGACATTTTCCAAATTATTATTTGGAAACTGAGAATTAATGTTGAGCTAGAAACCTGTAGGCACGATTAATGGAATCTGGAAATCCTTTGGCGGGATGGTGTGAACACCACTTTTTGGTTGTAGGTGGACGTGAGTAAGGATAGCTTGAAAGACAAGGCACGACTGAGCTCGCGGTTGCGTGATAAATCTTTTCAAGTGGAATCGAAGGTGCAGGAAGCGGTTGCGAAGGCTCGCACGGCTGTTTTTGAGACGAAGGATCTCATGGAGGGGCTCCTCGTCGAAGAAAAATGTAATTGATTATATCATCAGTTAATCAGGGCTATCAAGGCGAGCCGATTTTTAATGGATGCTTCATGGATGTTCGCTTCATATCATGTGCTACAATCCTTATTTTGTTAATGTGTGTATGGTTCAATATTTTTAGTTTCGAGTCCACAAACGGAGGCGGCGCTGGCGGAAGCGCAAGCCATAATTGATTCAATGAACAACATCCAGTTCAATAAGGACGATGCTCAGCAAGAAGAGAAAAATGCCAACAAGGTGCTTAAGGAGATAAAAGAGTACATTGCTCCGGTGAAGGTTATTATTGGTAACATCAACAGTGACTCAAAAAAAATGGCCACGCTGAAGGATAAATTGAGAGATATTCGTAATCAGAGTGACCACAGCGTGGATACAGCTAACCGAGCCAACAAAATCTCCAGTCAGATTAGGTGGGACATGTTTGCGTCAGCCTTTGGTTAACTTGATATTATTTTGGAGTCAGGGTTTCCTGTAATGGATAATAATTAAGTAAAACCAGCCCTAAAAAACTGATTGTAAAATTTATAATTAACTCAACAGAGAGGCCAAGTTTCCAGCCAAACTTGCGGTTCTTGAGAGCCGATCAGCGGAGATGGAGGAAAATTTAGCGAAGGCTGTTGATCTTAATCTGCGTACGGAACCCATCCTGGATGCACTGCAGGAAGGCCTGGACAATGTCGGTAAGTATCATGATAAGCCTTGTCTCGAATTCTTGTACAAAAACTCTCTTAGGGTGTGCTCACATAGAACCATTTCCGTCCGTAAATCTAAGTTTTTTTACGGTACGGAAGAAACCACTCACATAGAAACCGTTTGTTACCATTAAAAGGGATAAGCATTACGCGATAGGTTTCTTCCGTTTTACGGAAGAAAAATTTTACGGACGGATTCTATGTGAGCACACCCTTAGTTACTACGGAAATTAACTGTGCGCAGGCTCAATCAAGAACCAAGTGCAAGACTTGCACGACACCCTGGAAGAGAATGTTCAGACACTGTCAGGAGAACTGGATAGGAATCGTGACACAATCAACTTGAGCAGACAGCACGTTAGAAAATTGCGAGAGGAAGCAGACGAATTAGATGCCATGTTAGGGGGCACTCGACAAGCATCGGACAAAGCTGTATCCGCCGCCACCGCCTACCAAAAGATCATTGACGCTCTGCAAGGCGCTAGCGAAGCTTCCATTGAGGCCAGACAGAACTCAGAAAATGCGTCTTCCATTGTAAGCATTCAGTCGTTTACTACGCAGTTTAACTATTCACTCTAGCTCGTTGTACTTCGCGCAGTATTTAAGGGGCATTAAGTATGTATTTAAGAACGACACTATAATGGTCTAAACTTTGTTTGCAGACTACCGAAGTGAATAAACTGGCCATTGTGGCGATCGAGCCTTCGTCGAACATGCTCAAGAATGCCCGTATGTCCGCACAGGTTTTAGAACAAGACTTGGAAATCCCGCTGAAGGATTACAAAGGATCTATGCAGAGGGTGCACGAAAACAATGCCAATATCACCTCGAACCTGCAAGGAATTGAGAGGTATTTTTCATATTTTCGCGAATCCGATCATTTACTCACATGAAACACATTTCTTCTCAGGGCGCTGACAAGACTGAAACCCCGTGACGGAGCGGATTTGGAAGCCACCATTGATGTCTCTTCGGAAGGAATCGAAAGAGCTGAGGAAGCACTCGAAAGTGTTGAAGAAACTGTGAGGACATTACCTGTTCATGTGAACCAAGCGCGTCAACTTCCTATCACTGTTCAAGATCTCAATGAGGGCGTGCAAATTTCTGACAGCCAATGTGAGCTGAAGCAATAAATTTTAGCGTGTGTACTGGAAATAGTTAAAATTAATCGCCATTTTTGCATTGTAGTGAACCAGGCCAAGGATTCTGTACCATTGTCAGAGGCCATTACTGGTAGTCTGGAGGCGAAGAAACCGATTCTTGATGAAAGCAAGACAGAAATTGCTACTAAGCTGAATGACTTGCGAGCGAAGATATCAACGGCACGGGAACAGGCCAACCGAGTTCCAGTTGGAATACACTTTGATCACTCCTCATCGCTTATGCTTTCCAATCCAGTATCATTGGAATCACAGCAGTCCCAGACCGAGCTATCGATGTATTTTAAAACATCCGAGCCTGAAGGATTGATTTTGTATTTGGGTAACGAGGCTGGTCGGAAAGGAGAAGTTAGTGCGTTATATATTTAAAAAAGCAGTCATAATCCTGCGGACGATGTTCACACTGGGCTTAATCCCGACTAAATTGTTAACGACCATAATCCCGCCAGCAATGTATTGACTGATGAAAATGAAAAAAATCCGAGTGTTGTTTCGTAAATGGGCGCGACTTCTGTAAGTGGGCGGAACTTTAATTAAAAGACAAATAATAATAAAAATAAATTTCGTATATTTTGTTACTTACAATCACTATGGGACAGTTAGTGGTGGTGGTCAGGTGGGGATCAGGACGCTAAAGGTTGTGGTTACTTTGGTGCTCATTTAATTTTTGTGAAATTTTAAGTTAGGTTAATTTCTTTTTCTAAATTGACCTCCGAGCCTGAGCGCCGCAGGCGCGAGGAATTTTTGAGCAGGTAAATTTGGAAATTAAAATTAACCTAACTGAAATTTCAAAAAAAAATTAAATGACTGTCTTTTAGCACCACAAGTAACGTCAACTTTTCCCGTCCTGCTCTCCACCTGACGGGACTAGGTTAGGTTCCATGAATAAGTGACGTGAATTAAAGTTTCGCCCACTTAAGAAATACACCGCTCCGCCCATTAACGGAAGAATCCCCAAAAATCCTGTTAATTTGTAGTAAATTATATAAAACTACAATTTATAAAAAAATTTCCTCAGTCCTCAGTAACTCCAAAAATGGAATGTTCAGTGTCAAATTTAAGTGAAAGAGGAACCTGTTACATTACCTGGTTGAATGTATTCCAATGCATTCATTAAGTGAAGCTGTTAAATTAACGAATTCAAAGCCTCATTGTCAGAACCATGCAGGACTAATCCATTTCCCGATGGTTAGGTCCAATAACCAAAATGATTCAGTTCGTCATTGTAGGGTCTGGTCCCAATTACTATAATTATTATTATTGTTCCCTGAATAAAAATGAGGGATTGTGTACACAACAGCAGGATTGTAGCTGTCGGAATTAGTGTCGTCGGGATTATGACGGTGTTCCGAGCAAAGGATAGCAAGTTCTTCAGACATTTCATTGCAATGCATTTTACGAACAGGATGATTTCCTCGCAATTGAAATCGACGACGGCTACCCAGTTTTGACGATTGACTTGGGATCCGGGCCACAGAGGATCACAAATCCAAAATTTGTAGCTGATGAAAAATGGTACAAAGCAGTTGTAAGTAGAGCCGGGAAAACAGTACAGTTTACAATCCTGGAGGAAGATCAGCTGGAGCGAACAAAGGAGTTTGTCAGTGAAAGCTTCATTGCGGGACCGAAGTCTCTTCTGAATGTAGATGGGAACTCATCAAAATTGTTTGTCGGCGGGTTGCCTCCCCCTGGAGAAGTCAAAAGACCCGTTAAGCACAACAGCTACCGTGGCGTTATCGAGGACTTAACAATTGGAGACCAAAAGGTCGGGCTTTGGAACTTTAAAGAAGCAAACAGCTTGTCACCTGCGTTAGGAAGGTGATCCTAAATTTTTTGTTTTTGTTCTGTGACTTTTTTGTACCTCTGGTAACTGAGCGTTATGGTGTTTCAGGGATCGCTTCGTAGATCTCCGCCCGCGAACGGGCCTCAGGTTCCAAGGAAATGGTTTTGCTATATTGGACAGAACGCAGTACCATTTTACAGAAAAATCAGCAGTTCGCCTCAATTTCCAAACCCGAGCTGAAGCTGGTCTTTTGTTTCTTGTGGGTAAAGGCCGAAAGTTCTTGTCTCTGGAGATAGTAGATGGCGCTGTTCTATTCCAGTTCGACTTGGGAGCTGGACCTGCAAGCATCCGAACTGTGGAAACATTTAATGACGGCCAGTGGCATCAAGTGGACGCCGTGAGAACCTTTCGGGGTTTTTTTTAAATTTTAATCTCTAAGCAAAGTCAACGTATGCCTAATAAGGTGTTTTTATGGGTTTTTCCAATTAAAGGTTCGCTTTAGGGGTGACGCTGCTCTCAATGTCGACTCCCAGTTGAAGGGTCGAAGCAGTAGCAGAGGATCCCAAACTCAGCTTGCGGTTTCAAATTATATGTACGTGGGTGGCTACCCAGGACAGCATGACTTCCCCTCTGTTACACAGAAGGACTTTGAGGGTTGCATTGACAATGTAACCATTGACGAGAAGCCCGTAGATCTGACCCAGGCTATCGAGACCCGTTATACCCTCGTTGGCTGCCCTTCCCGTCAATTTGACCAACTTGTTACAACTTTTGGAGGCGAAGGTTTTGTTCAACTCGTTGCTGGAAGCTCACCCGCTGACGGTTAGTGGAAGTTTATCTGCCTAAATAAACCGGAAAATAGTTCTTCGCGTACCTTGCCCTGTCGTATCGCAGTATCCTAACTACTTATGCCGCCCAATAATTTATTAATATCCATATGTTGTTCACAGGTCCAAGTATTTCCTTGAATGAAGAAACGTTCGAATTTAATCTGCGTATGCGAAGCAACGACTCGCATGGACTCATATTCTACGGTAGTTCTGAAGATCAGTCCACATTTTTGTCCGTCTCGCTGGCCGAAGGATCTCTTTACGTTAAAACCGAACCGGGTGGTGCTCAGGTCAAGACAGATCCTCTAAATGACGGCAGTTGGCATGTCATTACAGTTACCAGGGATCGAAACAAGCTTCTTGTAAACGTAGACGACGTCTCGGAGTACATGTAAGGAGATTTTTTCTTTCGTGTTGTGATGTACTTTTTTTGTACTTGCTGTTCTCCAGCCTCGCTGTAACTTAGCAAGCGTTTGTTATCTTGCTTCAGAAAATTCTCAATAATGTAAGTAACGAAGATTTTGTAAAATTTTTATAATAGGGAAAGTGCTTCAAACGGGCCGTTATATCTTTCTGGACCTGGAACACAACTGCTTTTTGGCGGAAGGCCAGACGATTACCCCATGCGTTCCGGAGCTGCGGTAGCTGATACTAAGTTCACCGGCTGCTTGGCAGACATGAACATCAACGGCAAGAGAATTGACCTGACCGACGCGGTAGTAAAGGACTCTACCATAGGTCAGACATGTTTCATTGGAGTGGCCAAAGATACAGATGATGCTCTGCTAAGTTACAATAGTCCAACAATTCCTCCGGAGGAAGTTGAAGGAGAGGAATCTGTGGAGATGATTACTGATGCACCGCCACAGTCCGGTCTTACTACTACAACAATGTCTCCAAGAAAACAAGTGGAGGAGTACGAGCCGACCACACCTACTCCAAGAAGACCGAAACCAACTAAAGTTGCCTCTACCCCTTTCATGGAGTGTGCTTTATCGTACCCACGGCTCCCTGAGGAAGATCAGATGGTATCAATCGAAGACGGTGTTAGGTTTGGAAGTTTTGAGAAAACTTCACGTCTGGAGTTTATGATGGTTGACGAGGATAAAAGCCGCTCCGAATATTCAATACAATTTCAAACCGGCGCTCCCGACGGGCTCATTTTCTTTAGATCTGATTTTATTAAATCCGATTTTGTGGCGCTTTTCATGAGGAAAGGCATTCTGCACTTTTCATTCGATTCTGGATCTGGTCCAGCTGTACTGAATTCTACACGAGCTCTCAATGACTCACAGTGGCACACAGCCGTATTCACCCGCGGACAAAGTTGGGGTGAGCTGATTGTGGATGGAGAATCAATGGCCTCAGGGAAATCTCCGGGTAGTACCACTGATATCAACGCGGGCCCAACACTTTTCATAGGCGGTCTGCCAGCCAATGCTTGGGAAAAGCAGCTCACGGCAAAGAAAATCTTAGGCATCGATTCTGCATTTAGAGGTTGCCTCCGGAGCTTCCTAATCAAGGGAAAATCGCCTCCTCCGCCCTCGCTACAGCATTCCGTCGAACCTTGCTCTGAAGATGTTGAACCTGGTTATTTCTTTTACCCTAACTCCGGTTATCTAAAATTAGGTATGAACTTCATTTCTAGCGCATCGAGATGTTAAAATTATAAGTGCATTTTAAGAGCTACGTTGTTTCGCCAGGTGCCAAGTTCCAGGTTGGAATGAACATCAAGATATCTCTGAGCATCAAACCAAGACACCCCTCAGGTCTAATTATGGCAGTCCATGGCAACAAGGACCATATAGTACTGCAGATGATCAACGGAACCGTCAAGTTTACTGTCAACAACGGTCATGGCCCTTTCTCTAGCAGCTTTTCCAAGGGTCAATACGACTTGTGCGATGGGAAATGGCACACGATTCTCGGTAAGTTACAATTTCTCCCAGAGCAAAGAGTTAGCAAAACGGTCGGCTGATAGAGATTGTACTTTTTGCCACACAGTATAAAACAAATCGTGATTTTCATTCCTCGAGGTAGTAGCTTTTCGGTCTTCGTTTCGCAAAATCAAAATGCAGGATGAATGTGCGTCTTACATTATATTTTGTGTATGTAGCTACGAAGACCAAAAACGTGGCCACGCTTGCCATTGACGGTCAACACGCGCAAGTGGGATTGGGAGCTATCAAGAGTGCATCCACTGACACAAGTCACCCACTTTACCTCGGAGGACAACCAAATCCATCAGCACCAGCCGTGGAAACTCAGGACCAATTTGTGGGCTGTATGAAAGACTTTGTGATTCAGTCGAGGAGGCCATTTAGATTTACCTTCGATTCCATCATCGGGAAAGTGGGATCACACGTTTGCCCTCTGGATTGATCCATTTTACTCACTGTAGCTCTCGTTTTCTATTTTAAAGTTATTGTCGTGTCTATCTACTTCCTCCATTTAGTCAATTCTATTTGTCACTGCCAGTTTCTATGCCATGAATAATTCCCAAAGTATTACACTTGACATGAACTTCCCAAACACTCTTCTTTAATATAATTAATAGTGCAAGAATGCAATGGGTTGCTACAACCGGTGTTACGCTTACATTAATCATAGGATGTGGCTACGGCTACTGTCCTTCATTCGAATATAAATAGCCCGTTCAAATATTAATTACCTAATTAAACTACTGAAGCTGTAATTTTCTATTTATGAATTAATGAGAAAATGTAGTAGTACAAAAGTGACAAATAATTACTGAATCGTTGTCTTTAATCATAACGCTTGCACTTGATTAAAATATTTTATTTGGAACACTTTAATGTTTGTAACCGCATTCAGTCTTCCCCGAAAGCTAAGAACTCAACAAAGAAGTCACATTACGTAAGATACTACTACGCCGCTTATCCTGCTAATGAAACATATAATTTGTGAGAGAAGTACTCAAAGAAAACATTCCGTCAAAATACAGTTCGTATCAAATTTAAACCAAAAAATCCTTGCGGAAAAAGTAAGGGTTTCATGAGAACAGGATTTAGTTCTTTTAATAACTCATATTATTAACAACGTGTGGGGATTCAGCAATAATTGCTCAAGGCGCGCATTTTGAAATGGGATTATTGCCAATTGAGTGCTCTTGATCACAACTTCACAACATCAAGCATCTTGTCAGTAAATAATGATTTTAAAAGGCTTATTTTACACATTTACAGATTTTAGAGATTAAGGCAATAATTATTACGTAATATTTGCCAGGGATAAGTCCGTTGATTATTACTCCGTCTAAATAATTAAGTTACGACAAATATCAATTGTTCATTAATATTACAAGTATTCTTCAAGATTCAATGACATAAAATTCAGTCGTATTTACAGAAGGAGCGATAAAACTTAATCAACATCCATATTTTCAACGCCGTCAATGATTAAACTTGCATCAACTTCTCCTTCATCGCTTAATTTCGGCCGTTTACTGGGGGGTCTGACTGCTGCGGAATTGCCTCTTTTACCAATTTTTCTCTTCTTCGGGGTGACGGGAACTAAATGGTCACTAAGCAGGTGAATCGTAATATCGATGAAAGTGAAAGATTTGTCCCAAATCGGACACACCATTTTCTCCTTTCCAGCCTTCTTATGTGCTCGCTCAAAATGACTAAGGGGCCGTACACATATTATGTCATCAGGTTAGGGGAGGGGGTGGGTTCATGAGCTGCAGAAAATTGATGAACAGGGGGTGTAGGGGGTATTGCAAATGATGACGAATATTGCACGATAACGCGAAGCAATAATAAGAATCGTTCGCATTCAATGTCGCAGTGAACACATGAGGGATGAGGGAACACATGATACTCAGTTGAAATTTTTATTGTTACAAACGTTTTTCAGACGTAGCACATAAGTTGAGGACCATTCAGCTATTGCATGGCTTCCAATAATTATTGACATTCAACTTGAAAATAACTGCAACAATGAAGTAAAATCAGTGACTAAACCACTGGGGGGACAGGGGGTACAGTGCACCCCCCCCCCACTAAAACCCCAGAGGGGTACAAGCACGTAATCGGTACCCCCCAGAAATTCTAGAAACTATCTAAATATATCGTTTTTATGAAAATTTGTCAAAATTTGCAAGCAAATCTATAAATTTAGGCAAGAAAAGCCATTTCTGCTAGGTTTTTTTTAAATTGTCAAAAATCATAAAATTCTCGACAATTTTCAGGAAAATGTGTACATATACACATTTTGGGTTGAAAATTCAATGGCCGGGTGTACACATTATGGTTTTAGGCCTCGTGGTTTAGCGCCTGAGTAAAATGCTGTATTATCGTATCGTATGAATATCCTAAGGTGAGCTTATACTATACCGGCGCGGGTTGAGTTACTTTAAATATTACAAACTTGGTGGTACTGATTCGTAAAAGTGAATGGTTATTTATTGAAATACTATTTTTTGAAAATACTAAAAAGATAAAGGATTGGCGACTAAAGCTGAAACTATTGAGAAATTCTAAACTATGTAGACTGAAACGTTGTAGAAACAAATGAAGCGCTTGCAATCTGTATTCTGCCTCGAAAAATTACAGAGATTTATAGAGAGAGAATGAAATCACTAATTGAAGATCATCTGGATATGGAAAGTGAAATCCTATAGGAACTATTTCTTCAAAGAACCGGTGCCGGCAGACCAAGGTTAAAATGGAGAGGACTTCTGTGGCACCGATACCAGAATTCTATTTATTGACGACATCGGTGACCGGTGTTGCCGTATTGCAGGGAGTTTGTTGACATTTGATTGAATTTATTTAATTCAGTTTGTTTATAATTAGGGCAAGGCAATATACACAAATAATTCTGTTTGCTGCGTTAAATATTTACCTTAATTTACTTACTATTCCATTTTATCAAGTTAACGTCATCTGGAGGGGGAGGGGGTTATTCGATTATGACTATAATATGATTTTGGAGGGAGTGGGGGTCCGAAATCCCGAAAAATTGATGACATAATATGTGCACGCTGCCTTACAGGATGTAGGAAACATTTAAAACTGCTTTATATCATTACAGATTGCAGCTTTACAGCTGAAAACGCTATGACGCATCGTTCGTGGAAATGGAAAGTTAATTGCATATACAATCCTTCATTTGCATGTGGATTAGAACTTGCTACAACGCATACTTAAATACAAAATTATACTTACAGGAAACGAAATCAATAATAGTTGTATAGAAAAATGATGACGGATTCCATATACTCATCGTATAGGTTTTCCTACCAGTAAATTATGGTATTAAACATGCTTGGGTCTCACATATACTTAACTTTTAACCATGAAATGATAAGCAAGGAAATCAGATTATCCTTAACCCCATTGACTCTCT
>JAQFXU010000788.1:0-40440 GCA_034693705.1 Spatulosminthurus flaviceps
TGTCTCACTCCTACTCCTCACTGCTCCGCTCATCTCCTTCTCCTTTCTCATCACTCGTACATGCCTTAGCTTCAACAATATATATATGAACAAAATATTTATTGAACCAAATAATATAATTGGTACCAAAATGTTTTTAACCGTTTCAGAGTTAGTTCTAGTTAGCTTTAATCATCCCATGGGTCTCCCAGTTTGCAAACATATCAACTTATAATTATTTTTACCGACGACTTGGTCTTCTAAGTTATTTCGCGGGTGGTTAACATGTAATTGTAAATTTAAAATAATACCATTGTCAGAAATGGTTACATTAACTGAAAATTTCAGACCACTCGGAGGAATGGAGGAGGAATTTGTTGAAAGAATCTAGGGATGGAATTGTTTTTACTAATTAGTTCCAAAAAAACCTTACTGTACCATTGCTGCATTTAGCTGCTTCTCATACATTTAATTCTCGGTAAAATCATAATAAAACCCTCAGGAATTAGGGTTCTTTCTAGTTCCCTGAAATTCCCTATACTTTTCTAAATGACTAATACATGATCTCTTGCCTCTTGCTCAAAGGATGGTTGTTTTATCTGTCTGATTTTTTCTTTCACACATTCAACTCAAAGGGGTATGTATGAACCAAAACTGAGTGATCATTTTAACTGCAAATCAGGCGCTTAACAACGGAGTAACGAGTGGGGGGTACAAAGCCATAGCTTGTACCCCCCGGCCATTTAATTTTTACCATCTATGTATATAATTATAGGAACATTACTTTTTTACAAACAATGTGAAAGAAAAATGGCGGTTTTTTGACAACTTTTCAAGAAACTTGACAACTTTTCAAGAAACTTGGCAAGTTTGACTTTTTGTTGCAAAAAATTTGATAAAAAGTGACATAAAAAACGCAATTTTCAGATATTTTATCGAAGGGTTTGAGCTACCCCCCGTTGTTAAGCGCCTGCTGCAAATTATAGATAGCGTTACCATATGCGACTCGCACTGACTTATATAATTCAGACCAGAATGCTATTTTTAATTGTATAAACAAAAGGTACTTTTTATTATTGTAATGTACAAAGTTGATTGATATTGGAGTTGTTGCAGCCATTTGCCTCTCAAGAATTCCAGCTAAAAGCTGAGTGGCAAATCAAAAGGTAGGCATTGGAGATGATAAGAGACACAATCATCATTGGAAATCCGATTCTGTAAACAAAGACGTTCCAATTAATTACCCTGTACTTGGTTTCGAATGGTGAATTACATATGATAAAATGTATATAAGCTCGTACTTAAAATATTCCATAAATGTAAAGCGGTATCCATGCTGATCCGCGACCCCAGCACACACTACATTAGCAGAAGCACCAATCAAAGTGCCATTCCCTCCGAGACAAGTTCCAAACGCCAGGGCCCACACCAAGGGCTGGAGCGGTAGATTTATTCGTTCAGCCAAGCTAGTCACAATTTGTATCATCATTGTGGTGAATGGTATGTTGTCAATGAAAGCAGACGCAATCCCAGAAACCCACAAAATAATGACGATGGCCACAGTAAGGCGAGATTCTGGATTCACATTCAGAATAATATCCTCCGTTTGTTGTCCTATCCACTTCAAGAGCCCTAGCCTTGAGACTGCCTGAAATTCCATTCATCATTTAAGTAAATATCGCATAAGCCTTCTTCCGAAAGACTGGCCAATACAGCAAATGAGTAAATAGTAATAGTACATTGTAATTAAGATTAGCATTGGTTTGAATGGACTCCATTGTTGAATCAATACATATATTTATAATTTATTCCTATTCAAGAGGACTTTTTCAAGTGTACTTTGCATTTTTTTTAAATTACCTCCATCACGATGAATAGGGCTGAGAAAAATATAAGTGTCGACCATTCCACCCGAGTGAAGATTCCCTCAAGCTCCCGTCGGTCCGCTAATAGTAGAAGCAAAATAGCACCCAGCAACGCTGTCCAACCCAATGACAAGTTTAATTGGGGGATCGAATGCAAGAAAAACATGATAATGACTGCTGTGAGAACAATGCCTGATTTGATTAAAAGCGGCCAGTCCCTTATTTTGCACTGAAAAAATGAAAATATACGAACATCAGCGTCTCGTTGGTACAGGAACTAGTACTATAATATTAAAATGTAATAAAATCTTACACTCAGTTCCAGCTCCAGAAGAGTTTCTTTATAGGTCTCTTCAGTTTGCCTGCAATGATTTCAATTCTAGCTTAATTCATATGCCCTTGTTTGTTCTTTGTAGTTACACTATTTGTTATAATTACACTTCACAATAAATTAAACAAAAAGAAATGAGGCAACGTAACAGGTCAAGAGGTTTAATAATTTTATATATTCTTTTTAAATAATTTTATAATACTATTTAATTAGTACTATAAGAATGTGTCGTACCCGCCCATACGAATCCGGGTTTTAAGCTTCCCTTTCAAGTGGCGTATTTTCGCCAGCAAAAGCGTTCGGACATGGCTCTCATCTTTTGAATAAGACGATAATGAATCGGCAGCTCTCAACCAAACCTCAATTTCACGACGCAGCTCTGGAACAAAAACCAATTTAAAAAATCTTCAAATGTTAACTCTGCTAGCGTGCTAGCTCATACACATCTCTACTGACTGTGAGCTACAGCGCACCGACTTCAAAATAAAGTAGGCTTCAATAAAACGCATCAACGCATGATTAGTGTGGCGGCATCTTATTCTTAAGGCATACGCGGGGGCGAAGCGGGAACTCGCACACGCACCAGGAAAGTACCAACTTAATGTAAATACTGTTTAATGTGTTCGAAGGATCAGGATCGTACAATTCATGACCTCGAAATATTCACTGCCCAACCTTTAAACCTTTAAGTAAAAAAATTTTATATCACCCAAATGAAACCGTTCCTTATTTAATTGCGTTTAAGTGCAAGATTTCAAGCCACTACGAGAGTAGACAATAAAACTCTTATGTGCTTCACTCCCCCTCCGCCCCTAAAACTTGTTATTAGAAACCAGGTCCTTTAAAAAAATCAGTCATATTGAATAACTAAAACCAAAGAACATACCTGCAACTTCATACGGTTCTGAAAACTGAAGGGATTTCATATTTCTGAAAATTATCCGCAAATGAACGTACGAGATAATCATGACTGGAATAATCCCCAAAAGCATGTGAAGCGCAAAAACTGTAAAATCAACCCCGGATTCTTTAACTTTTGCATTATTTGCAATAATGACATTTGGAGGGTCACCCACTGGAGTCATTGCTCCGCCAATATTCGAAAATATCACAATGGAAATCAAGACAGGAACTGGATTTAACGTCATCGCCTCGCATATCCTAAAAATTCAATGTATTTTCCCGATTATTCAAAACATTACGACCACCGTACCAGACAGGTTTCATGCTTCGTTCTAAGATTAGCAACGAGGTTGGTACTCGGTTGATATTTCTTTGCAAAACCCATGAAGCTATAGTCACGATTTTGAAGCTATAAAATGAAAATTTTCAAATAATCATTACCTTATTGTAACAGGAGTCATCAGGAGTACGGTGGTGACGTTATCGAGGAAAGCTGATACGAATGCAGTGAACACGCATAATCCAGTAATCAGCGGCCAGACTTGCCCATTTGTTATCTGACAATGAGAAAAAGAAATTCGGACCCGCACAATAATAATATTAAGTACGAATTAAATTAATAGGCGAAATTAAAAACACCTTCATGAAAAGGACTTACCTTGTACATTATATATGCTGAGTAGTCGAAGAATCCAGTTTCACAGAAAACTCCCATCATAACCATCATGGAGAAAAGCAAAATAAGTGTGTCCATATCTAACCACGAAACCATTTCTTCCGTTGTAGGACGCTACGAGAAGAACAAGGGGTTAGCAAACGTTTCCTACTTAAAATATATGTTGTTACTTAAACGTATTGTTTTAAGATATCTTGTAAATTCATGAACCTCGTTGAAAAGTGACAAAATGCCAATAGCAACAGCAGCAGCTAACATAGCTGATAATGTCCGATTAATGACTTCAAAAATAATGAGTATGTAGAGGCCCATGAGAACGGCGCCACCATATATGGCACCATTTTCGATACCTTCTGCCAAAAGACGAATGTTCAAAGCAAAGGGAACTACTTCTGGTGAATTTGTGCGGAAAACTAGAGCATATCTGCAGTCACCCCTGTTAAAATTAAAATTATCTAATGTAAATATGAATTTTTTCTCAATTAAATTAAGTTCGTAAGTATATGAAAATCCAAGAAAATACAAGTACTCAAGGTTGATGTTTGCAAGGTTG
Organism: Spatulosminthurus flaviceps; assembly: GCA_034693705.1. Taxonomy (NCBI): domain Eukaryota; kingdom Metazoa; phylum Arthropoda; class Collembola; order Symphypleona; family Sminthuridae; genus Spatulosminthurus; species Spatulosminthurus flaviceps. Next base: position 4,308 of record JAQFXU010000788.1, read on the forward strand.
AAGGTCGTTGACCTTGTTGACTCTGGAACAGTGTCCATTTCTCCAGCTAATATTCCAAGCCTCCATTTTTTGCTCACTGTCTGCAGCATTAAAACCAAAACGATTAATTATTAAGTTTTTCGCGTTAAATTTCTAAATGTCCTTGATAAGTATATATACTTTCGAAATGATACCGATTATTTACCCGAATAATGTTATTGTTTTCATCTTGTTTCTCAATGGAAATGATTAGCTGTGTGTCAGTCACATTTTCCAAGTTCTCAGGAACAAATGAGCCTTTCACAGTTACCGATAGAATGGGATACAGTTGTAATTGGGGAAATGGGATGAGCACTGGGTACTCTGGCACATGTGAAAATTGTTCGTTGGAATTTATTATATTCGAATTAAAAAAATATTTTCCTGATCTGGACAGTATATAGCATGGTAATAATTTAAGATATAGTACTCACGGAATGGCTTAATCTCTTGCGTTGTGACTTGAACAAATTCTATTTTCTTTTCATTATTTGCCGTTATAAGGGCCTGCAACAATTATTTTAATGGGAGATGGGAGCATTTATTCTTTAAAAGGAATTTTCTGTAACCATTGCGAGAGATCAATAGTTCAACTTACGGCTGCGAGTAAGAATACAATCACAATGACAGCTATTTTTGTTGACCTTTTCCATGAAAATTTTTTCGAGGGCTGGTGCTGAAATTCAAAACTGGAAGCAAAGGTTGGTGTGGGAGATATCGGTGCAGGACTCATCGAGTCACTTAAGAATCCACTACAGCCACTTCCGCGCCTACTGAATACGGAAAGAGCATCACATATTATACTATAATACCGCCAACGTATACTATATTTGTTTAAGGTCTTTTTAAACTCACGGTCGAGTATCAACTGTAAGAAAATTGAAATTCTGCGAAATATTAATTGTTGGGATTTCAAATCTACTGTCGGGTATACCCAAAGGACTCCTTGGAATATGTTCGTCATCATCAATATGTATTGACAATGGAGTTAGTGGGAGAAGAGGAGAAGAACCATGGGAAGAACTCGGATCCAGAGTATTTTCTTCATAAAGTCCGTTATAATTATTGGTGTAATTCTCTGGCGTTCCTAGCGAGCCATAGTGACTAGAAAAAATAATGCGATCAACTGCAAATAAGACATTTAAAAGGATACACAATAAAAAATATCCCATGTTTTAAATAATTAAAACATAGGATTTGAATTAATTATATAATTAAACTCACTGATATCCATCTGATCGAGAATCCAGTAATTTGTCGTGATCTGTAAACGCAGGGAGTTCGTCATCCTGATCAAACTCTTCACTCTTTTTCTGGAATAAAGTCATGGTCGTTGACTATTTGAGGGGAAAAAAATTCAGTAAGACACAACATGAAAGTTTTATTGAAACCAAGAAGAGAAATGGATATGAAGTTACTTACATTAATGCGGTTCCGCATGTCTGAAAAACTTCCTGACAGTTTAGATAGGATTGAATCTTTAGAATTCTCACTCTTAACATCACCCATTTCAGCTCCAGCGTTTTCGTTGACGTCCAGTAAATAAATCAGTTGGGAAAAGTTCAATGGAAAAATTGGATAAGAAACGAGGGTTAACTGTTATTTAATTACAAAATACAGAATAGGAAAAATGTTTGGTGGACGATATTGACATGTCCTTTAGAGTAAGGCCAAGAAGAAACTTTGACGAAAACAAGGTAGGATTTTGAAAGGAAGTCCAAATAATGAGTGCATCATGAGGACAATATTAGTCTTGTAGTGGCATCACAATTTCTAACAATACATTTTAGACCGCATGACAATATTTTATCAGCGAATGAGTTGTGATTAGCACCTTGTGTTGCTCAAGTACCACTCGGTTTCATATTTAATCATAGAATGTATTCAACGGTAAAAGATATAGTGTATATGTATTTGAATCAAAAACAGAATCTGTTGAATCATATTATTAACACATCACATGAAATTGGGCATGAATAAGGATTTTATTTACGCACGTCGAATTCCAGAAGCCCTGCTGGGACAATATTGTGTATTTGCAGACAAATATTTTGACGTAGTAATATTTTTGTAATTATTACGGAATTCAACTGAAATACAAGGTAGTTTTAGTTTTATTTTGATCATTCCATATATATACATTAAATCCATCAGAGATCAAATCCTTATGAGTAAGTTAGTATAAACAAATCAAAGACGATGAATTGTCAGTAGAAGATAAAAATAACGTAAGTATGTAAGACATTCCGTAATCTAAAGGGTAAATAAATACCGACTATACACAGGCAGTGAAGGTAACGACAATATCCAGGTGTCAAGATTATAAATACGATAGAATTTTTGGACATCAGTAAGTGTTGAAAAGCTATAGCTTGATTACTAAAGCTTGGCATGGGTACAAAAATACTGTTCCTTTCCCCGTTTCTATGCCCAAGTGGAATGGAAAATGAAAATGTTGCCAATGTTGGTATGTAAATACCAACTTAATTTTGTTTTTTTCCCAAATCCGTTGCCGTTCCCAGAAATTGATTGTGGGCGAATAATTTCAGTAACGGACAATAAAACTTAGTGGTGCTCAAACTTAAAGTTTAGTGTACTACAAGCACCACAAAACTTCTAAAGTCAATAATTTCCTATCGACATGGCGAAGAGACAGACACTTCGCTTTTATATAATCTATCCACAAAGTATAATAATAATAATTATTATTGTTTAACTATTTGAATACCCTGACCCTGAGATGAGATTAGCAGCGCCAGCAAGGTGGCCCGACATTTCATATTATTGATTATGTACAAATGTACCATTCTTAATGCAATATAATTTTTAATTTCAAATGCGGAAATTCCGGAATTCAGAATGCCCCTGTGCGTCGTCGGTACTTATGCAAGTGAATAAGTTTAAGCTGGAAGTAAATATTTTTCTAAATAGGAAATTTTCTTCGAATCTAAGAGCGTAAAATGTCGGAGATATTAATACCCATGTTACATCCAGCCTCTGTGGCACGGAGATGCATCTTTTAACGGGGCAGTAAAGATATTCATGATGGAACTCAGAGATTAGAGACTCAAAATTATATTTTGGAAACATATTAGAAAAAAATTATATTTTAATTTTAATAACTTCCGGAAAATCGTAATTCCTGAAGCAAACATTTGTGGACTCGAAAATGTTCCTGTTCCTTTCCCGAACCCATTCGTGTACTCAAAAATCCGAGTGTAACCCGTGAGAAACACTGTTGCTGATAGACTCATATACTATTTACCTTTCCTCTCATACTTAAATTGTTTACTGTTTCGTATTCAGTATAATCGTATCGTTCATGATTTTTTTGATTTTACTTTGTAGCATTGTAGCTGAGGATTGTTTGAACAGGAATATAGTTGTTGAGTTACTTAACTTGAGAGCAAAAATAAATTTAATCTAGTACTTAAAGACGCTGTGGCATCAAAATGTAAGCTCGTCTTTAACAAAGATCGACAGATACATCTGTAACATCTCATACTACTAGTTTTCTTAACCTTAGATGACAATAATAAGCGTAAAGGTCCTTAGCTTCAGTTTTATTTTCTTCGACCCAAAGTTATTTTTAACTGAATCAAAATAGTGGCATGGTATTGACTCATACGAAAATAAACATTCCCCCAAAAAACTTGAAACGTAACCAATTGCATGACCATTTTCCCCCGATGATGAGTCGTAAAGTCCTACATTAAACAAATAATTTTGAATGACTCCTTATCACCTTGTATAGATAAAATGTATAGTTTAGGGCCTCTACATACAAGCGGTGAATTCTTTGTATAATATGCTACGTCAATAAAACATCCAATCTGCTAAATATGTAGTTTTAATCACATCATTTATTATTTAGAATACAGACATCAAATCCGGAATACACGAATCTCGTGTTTACATAAACATTAACTTCAAAAACTGGCTGCATCCGAAACCGAAAGCTTGGCAATAGTCCTGAATTGCACACGACATATACATACAGATTCGAATCCACAATTTTCAAATCTTGCTGTAATTACTTAATACTTATTGACTGGATCCGTTTTGAGAAGTTCTTACTATGGCCCACTCTTTTCATAGCTACTTTCACTTGGATAGTTTTTAAATCTTCAGTTTTAATTTGCGGAAATCTTCTATTGTAATATGCAGCATCTTATAAGTTTAAGGGAACATGGAATATTTTAATGGAATCTTGAATCTTCAGTATTTTTTCCATATTCAAACCTTCAGTAATTTAAAGGAGTATTCTGTATTTTATTGGTTCTGCAGGATCTTAATTGGTTTTTCAATATTTAAATATAACTACAGTATTTTAATAGACTCTTTTTTTACTGTGCTCAGAGTATTTTAATGGGTTCAGTCTTCAGTATTTCATTAAAACTTTAGGTTTTTCCACGGCATCTTCAAAATTTTCATATAGCTTGTTTTAGTAGTTTTTTAGACTCACGTGGGTCATACATTACTCGCTGTGTTAACATATGATTTAGTTGAAATAATAAAGATTCATATTTGTACTGGCACTTTGCACTAATTTACCTCAGATTGTGAATAAAATACTAAACTCTAAAAAGAAATGTATTTATGTATGTATTTTATGGGGTCAGCGGGAATGTCAATCTTGAGTATTTAACTCCCGCTGTGATCTTCACGCATTTTTGGGGTTAGTATTGCGTATGCGTTTAATGACAATAAATCATTATCAGTATCATTATACTTAGGACATCCAGTCGGTGTCGAGAAAACCTAAGGTTCATTGGGCACTCCCCTACAGACTCTATTGTCAGCTCCCGCGAAGTCTCTTAGTGACCATGGTAAAGTCCACCGGTTCAATTGCGGGAGCTTGTCGCACAATCCACAATCTGAAATTCCATCCCCCAGATACATTAATTTTTGTCCAACATAAATCGGACATTCACAAATGAAATGTTCAACTGTCTCTCTGTCTAGCCCACATCTGCAATTCGGAGAGTCTACGTTTCCTATTTTGTGCAAATGATCATTTAATGGGCAGCAGCCCGTTTAGATACATAGAAGTCAATAATCTTGTCTTGCTTGTGACTATTATGCCTTATGATCGTGTTCTTATACCCAACCTGGGGCCTACAATTTAAAAAGACATCCTTCACCTTTTACTTTTTATTGCCCCAAGCATTTAAGTATTACAGAAGGGTGGGGCAGGTTGAAAGAAACAAACTCCTTTTATAAAATTTCGGAGGCAATTCATGAAATTGTCTCAGAATACAATTATTTTTAGAATCTCCATTAAATTTTACACCAGAGTGCACTTTTTGGCAACTAAAATTTCCCAAATGCGTTGAAAAGTCAGAGGTCAAATAGAGAGGGGTCAAATATATTTTTTCCAAACCGGTGGAAAAAAATCAAATTAGTTTATAAAATCGTATTTAAAAATAAGATCCGACCAAATATTCCCTCGAGATCCATTTGAAGTAACGCAGTATATATTTCTGAGGTACAAATGACCTCATGTGTGGCAATTACCCTGTGGGTACCTTAGAAAACCCGGGTATTTGGTACACTTAATTAAAACTAATATATATCACGCACCTCACATTCACTTCGAGCTCCGTACTACGCACTCAACTTTCAAGCCAAGTGGTTTGCGTCGAAATTGCTCAAACATATTAGGATATAAAATTAACACTTTGACATGGCCTGTCGTTGAGACCCGGGGGAAAAATTTCAACGGAAAGGTCATCCGCCATCATTGAGTTATGAAACTTTTCTCAGATAATGACAAAGATACAGTAAAACCTCTTTAAGCCGGCCTTTCAAGGGACCGCGAAATTTGGCCAGCTTATCGAGGGGCCGGCTTATCGGGGTTTGAGTACCCTTTAATATTAAGCAAACGGAATTTGGAGGGACCGTTAACCATTGGCCGAAATAACGAAAAGCCGGCTAAAGGGGGGGCCGGCTTAAAGGGTATTTACTGTATTCGTGTTATGTTTTTAGAGCGTATGTGTAATAGTAACATTTGGCAGTCACTATAAAAATACCTTGGCATGTGTACTTCTAACATGGACATGCACCGAAGCTGCTGACCTTCAGCAACTGCCCGTGTGACCTTAGGTTATAGAAGAGTCCAAATTGCATTCGCCTTTACGAACCCAATTACATGCAGTCTAATTATTGTGGAACCAGCAAGAAGTGGGGGACTGTAACAATTTTACATTTTACAAATGATATAATAGTACAGTTTTATGTTGTGTGGAGGCTGACAAGTTGACCTCTCAGGTCAACAGGTCACCCTGACCTAAATATTGCGTTTTATTTAATTTTTAGGGGATTCGGATTTCAAATTTAATTTACTTCAAGTTACAGTTAGCTACAGTTTTTGGGTTCCATTTGTTGGTTTAAACCCATGACATGACCTTTTGACCCAGCTGTAGGTCATACCATGGCTAATGAACTTTTTACAGGCCCGGTTCTGCTTGGAAACTTTATTTCCACCTACCCTCACTTCAACATGGTGTAGTATGAGAATGGGTGGACCAAATTTAATGAAATTTGGCATATAGCTGCTTGAGATCATGGGTCAAAAGGGACAAAAATTAAAATGGTCAGGCTACAACGCATGCGCAATTAAGGCATACCGAGTTTTGTTTCTTTCAACCTGCCCCACCCTGTAATAACACCTATGTATATTACTTATGTACTTCCCTATACACAAACATTTTTCAAATGCTACTTGCTACTCTCACCTAACGTATCGTGACCAATACACGAAATGCATTAGCATGAATATTGTGAGCATTAAAACTATACATGTTATTTAATATCCATGCAATTTTTTGCGGTAAACAGTCAACCAGAAACAATACATTCAAACTCAATATATATAACAAATAACAAACTAATAAATAAATGCAAACGTGCTCACTTGAACACCCACGTGCCTTGCATCAAAGGGTAATTACTTTGTTCCACTCTCACTAATTCTAATTTCCCTTTCACACTTCTCCCTTAATGAATATAGTATACAGCGTACAGGCTACGCTGCTTGTATGAATTACAATTCAAGTAATATTGTACATAGAAATGCAGTAGTAATAATAATAATAATTATTATTATTACACCTTCTCACCATGAATCGATACCCTATATCTCCTATGCATATATCTATACTTACTGCTTTACAGTTATTAAGCACACATCTAAATAAACAAAGATGAACCACATCATATTATTCTACACACTTTGCCTGCGTGCTACAACGTCAAAATAGTGCTTTTGACTCGAACGACAGCGTAGGAAGCTGGAAACATTTAAATAAAAGTGTGAAGCCAAAAAGCATGAAGTGGGGAGCATAAGCCTGAAATAAAAAAGGGTTAGGTTCAGCCAAATTTGGCTAAAAACAAATTAGCACAATTATTATAATATCATCTGACAGACATAGAAAAAATTATATAAACAAACGGACATTTAAAGAATGTTGAACTATATATAGGTGCACGCTTTAATAACTTTTCCTCCGTTTTTAGCTTGAACAAGGTAAAAAAAGAGTTACGTAAGGACTCGTGTGAATCTTGTTGTTATGATAACTGAAAAAAAGTAAGAGAGGAAAAGGATGAATATATAGGCGCCACCCGTAGGACAGAAATGCCGTTTGGGTTGGCTGAATTTTCCTGGTGGTGGTAAGTCATGAACCCTCAGAACAGAAGAGAAGTTTTCCATTCGTGGACATAGAATTGCACAACTGAGCTCATTTTATTGCACTTTACTTACACAGCCTCATCCTTTAATGTATAGCACAAAAACAGATAGATACACACACCAATGTCCCGTCAAGTTTAGTCTTTAAATGCGCTCTCTTATTATTATACTCGATCCTCTCGGCATATACTCTCACTCACCAGTCACCACATCTTTTTTTTAGTTCACTCTTTCTGTATTGCACAACTCTAGAAGCAGTTATTATTACTTACATAGCTCCTCTCCTCAAATTAAACTGACCTGACATATAGCATCTACGTGTCACCTGTTACCTCTTATTCCCTTATTCCCTTGAGTAGTTACGCCATCCTATAATCTTACGGTTAGTCATGAAAGTTGTATTTTAAAATCTACGATTCTTCTGTACACGAACACATTTCACGAGTAATAATAACAGGAGCAGACGAAAGTAAGTAATTTATTCGTACAGATTGTTAGAGACTTTAAATTTTATTGCCTGACATTGGTAAATACATAGCTCTGTTTTATTTTTGTTGTTGTTGTTGTTGGGAGTTGGGAATAATATTACCGTTTATTTTTTATTCGCATAATTTTTGAAACTGTCGTTTTTTTAAAATATTTTCAGAGTTGAAGGACCAAGCTTTAAAAGTACTTATTCATTATTTGGAGCTATTGAAGGCAGGACTTGAAGATTATAAAGTCAAATAATTTTTTTTACATTTAATAACTTCGGTCGGACTAACGGTGAGACGGAGGGGAGGGTATGAAAAAATCCGGGGAGGAGCAAAATATGAAAGTTGAAAATCACCTTAATTGAATAGAAGTGAGGAGTGAGTGAGAACAGCTGAGGATTTAAAATACTGGAGAGGATTTGCTTTACCCGTGGATTTGTGACTGATATAGCCGGAAGGGTGAGATGTGTATTTAAAGTGTACTAGTAAGAGAGACGAATATGGTGAAAAATTGACACATGAATAAGTTGTCACTAAAGAAGATAAGGGGCAGTGATAATTTATTGCTGTGTCGGTGGGGAAAGGAGTCCTGGTGGGAAAGGGATACGTACTAGTGTATTCCTTGATGATCGTGATAGTGTGGATTTAAATTTTGTGGAAAAAGTGATAGCGGTACATGTACTAAATTGGGAGATTAAATTAGATAAGTGTTTTTATAGAAAACTTACATGGTAGTGGTTAAGTCTGTGTAACTGTGGAAAGGTTTTTTTTAGAGAGGACGAGTGGGTTTGGGTATGAAGACTTAGTTGTGGTAATAATTATTTCAGGGCAACATTACTGGAAGAATTTAGGAATAAGGAAATAATAAATAGTATAAATACAAACTAATGATAATGTGTACAAAATTTGTCGCGTCATTGTAATGCGGATGTATTGAACTTGTTCTTGTTACGAAACAATTGACGTAAAGTTGGTACAATAATATTCATTCGTCATTACTTAAGGCTTTCAAGTTCACTTAGGCTGGAGATGGAGGATTACAAATTTCTATTTAAAGTTGTTTTGGTGGGGAATGCTGGCGTAGGAAAAACTTGTTTGGTCCGTCGATTTACACAGGTTAGAGCAAATTGTGGGCTTCTAGTCACTTTCATTTGTTATATTGCCATGGATTTTAATTGGTTGTGTGGGGGATTGGAAAATGGATGGTTATGTTTATTGAAGTGGTACATAATAGAATGGTTTGTATGTTTTAATTAGGGTTTGTTTCCACCTGGGCAAGGTGCAACTATTGGCGTGGATTTTATGATAAAGACTGTAGATATTAACGGCGAGAAAGTAAAAGTAAGTTGTTTGATACATCCTTGATTTTAGATTAGTCATCTTTCGATGGTATTGAATTTTGATTGAGTAATTAGTTTATTGTAACTGATCTGCGTTGCTAAATGATGAGTCACATAACTTATGATTGAATTTATTTTGGCTTTAACTCATCTAGCAAAATTTTATTGCTTTATTACCTGTCTCGTGTTACTATCGGTTTATTATTTTTTTAGTTGCAGATCTGGGATACTGCAGGACAGGAAAGATTTCGGTCGATCACGCAAAGTTACTACCGCTCAGCTCATGCATTAATTTTAGTTTATGACGTGAGTTCGCAACCTACTTTCGACTGTCTACCGGACTGGTTAAGAGAAATCGAAGAATATGCTAATGTTAAAGTCCTTCGAGTTCTTGTAGGTACGTTGACGGGATATATTAGTCCAAGTTAATTAAAACCTGTGCGCACAGAGAAAATGCTTCTAACTGGCTAAAGGTTTTATCGGATAATCTTGCCAAGTAATTTGTGCGTTCCTTTGTGGTCGGTTAGCAAAATGATTCTATTGATGCGTGTACGCGAACGTTGTGATGCTATACTATAATGTAGTGCCGTGTCTATTTCGTTATGGGTGGGGCTTTGAAGCCAAAGGGGATTTCAAGTAATGTTTATAAACGTACCTATGTAGGTAATAAGACTGATCGAGAAGACCGGGAAATTCCGACTTACGTTGGGGAGGATTTTGCAACTAGAAATAACATGTACTTTATGGAAACATCTGCCAAAGAAGCTGATAATGTAGAAAAACTCTTCATGGAGATCGCTCATGCTTTGATTGAGGTATAAAACTGTTTTGGGGACCGGAAAAGTACTCTATTTCGAAGTTTTCGAAACTCTATACATTTGAAGAATGATTTCACATGGTTATGCATTTTATTTTGAATTTGTAGCAAGCTAAAGTGAGAGAGCCTGTTTCGAAATACGAAGGAAATCCAGGACAAGCTTTAAATTTAAATAATCGTCCTCAGACGGCATCCAGTGAGAACTGCTGCAGTCGTCTATTATGATGGCCAGCGTCTACTCCGGCCCTTTGTACCTCTTCACAACATGTCACGAAACAAAAATATTTTATCTTTAAGAAGTACAATAAGATGTTTGTCAAACTCGTATATCTCGAAATGGAACCAACCTCCTCGCAGTCTTGTTTGCACTGCTTCCATTTTATACCAAGCAAGCAATATTAGTTATTCAACTATGTCCCTTTAGAATAAATCTGTAGCTAATCCTATTTGATTGAATGAATATGCTTCCATTTTGGCTTCAAAGTTAATAATGAAGTTCGCATTTGAAGACCAAGGTGGAACTCAACTAGGTTACCATTATTATTGTGATTAATTTCAACGTTTTAGAATAGGATAATGCCGTAGTATAACCATTTTTGAAGTTTAATATGAATAATCGGTGCTATGCTGTTTACAATATTATTATGACTATTATAAAGTCGTGGCATGTCACATAGAATTCATATTATTATTACAATTCCTATTATGTAAGAAAGTTATTAATGGTCAGATGTTAAACAGTCCTGCATTTAGTATCACAGTGTCACAAAATAGTTTTAAAGTTTGATTTCTCCAGTTGTATCAGTAATAATAGTTATTAGTTATTGTCACTTTTGGTACTGTCCATTCATAATACGGTAGCTATAATCAAATCAAATCCTAATTCTATGCACAACACTCATTTAGTTCAAATAATTTAAAAAAAAGTAAAGTAGTACCTACCCAGTTAGTATCCCAGAAACATTAATCTTTAATACTATTAGTATATTAATGTATATGTATATATCAGCCAAACCTCAGTTGTACTAATATCGTATAATTAATAATTTTATTATTTATAGATAAAAGTACTAAGATAGCTTTAAAGGCAAAGCAAAGGAAGTAGAGAAATTTGCCGCAAATTTGTCAGCAGCTCCTTTGTTCCAGTTTTTAACGAGTGTTAAAAATTGTGCCAAGCACTGAAAATAAAGATACCTTAACTAGTTATTTCATAGCTTTGTATAACTGAACATTGTATATTGACACGGCAGAATATGTTAAATAGTATTTGCTCGAAATCGGATTAATCTCTACTTTGGAAAAGGATTAGAATCTGAGTGTCAGATTGACTTAAAAAGCAGTAATAAGATGACATTATTGTTGCCAGTTGTCATACTTTTTTGACTACTTTCAATAATGCCGATTTAGAAATACTATTATTGCTATATGCTTTCTTTAAGTATTTTTTATATTCAACTTTCTGCGGATTAGATGGTAATGGTGATATTGTCCACGATCTCATACTTTCTGAATTATTCGTCAAGTGTAAAAATTAATTTTAGAGTTTGATTGGTACTATGCAAGTGTTTCTAAAATCGTTATCAGGGTTTTGTTTGCTATGTATAAAATTCTAGCACGACTGCACGAGTAATAATTTGAAGTGAACTATAGTTTAGACTATCTAACGCGCATTTTTAATGCCAAATAAATAATTTCTTTAACATGGTTGTCACAAGTGCGGAACTTTAGACATTGCCAATAACTCAACTAGTGTAATTGTATAGGCAGTACTTGTACACCGAAATATCAAGCATAAAGGTTTTTAAACCAACTAAGTTTCGCATCCAGGAGTTTGTTGGTGTAATGGTAACGAAGGTTGTGATCTTATCAAACGGAAGCTAATCTTCTCAATAAATGTAAACTCAAGTATTATATTGTGGACTTCAACCTTTACCAAAATTGTCGTCATCAATAATTATTCATAAACTATAAACTCCTTTGCTATAAATTATTAACTTTAGGAAGATGAAACCCTGTCTTAAACCTTTAAGTAGTAATGAAGGCGCTCCTCCATTGTTATGATAAAAAAAGGTGTTTTAGATAATGTCAGATTAATTATGAAAACGGTGTGACTTTGGTCGTAATCGTATTTTGCTTGAAATCGCTCAAAAATTGGCAAATATGGCCTGGTCGAATCCGTATTCTTGCTGAGTACAAGGCTTTTCATATTAATGTATTTATTTCGCTTAAGTACGTGTTAGTCTGTAAAGCCAGGGTTCATGGTGCATGCAGTCAGTGTAGACGGATTCAAAGCAGCCACCAAAAGAAAAGTGTGCATTCTTGCCTTTGCAGTTGCAACTGTTAGAAAATGAAATAAAGCCTTTATACTTACATGGCAAGAAATTAATATGTTTCATTAATTTATGCACTGCTTTCATACTTCAATCGCCTGATTAAATTTTTCATAGAAATAGACGTTTTATTTTATCATTTATCAAATCATATTCCTATAATGAATATCCTATATATCTGGAATTTTATTGATAAGTACTACTATAATAATTAGTACACGTTTCCACGACTTTTGTGTCACCATCTAGTTGCGTCGTGTAATCGAGTCAGTTGTTGCTTATGATACCAAACGGCGAGACATTACTATTCCTAACATCCTAAGAATACTAGGCTTATTTCTTATCATTTTCTATTGCTATACACAATAAGTGCATATTGCTGCTACTGAATAACAATAACAAGAAAACTCCTGATCAAATAAGGTGTCGAATAACTACTTTTCCAATATTTCATGAATAATAATAATAACTAATAACAGTTGTTTAAAATAATCCACCCTGAAGTTGACCGAGGACATCAAGTCTACACCGAATGGACATATTATTGTCGATTTTCTTAAATGTGTCCACTAATGATTGATCTGCCGAAGAATCAACTTCCTTCTCTGTTAGCTCGTATACAATCTACAGGAAGTGAAAGCGTTGATTCCAATAACACATGAGTATAACTTATCAGTTTTTGCATGATCAAAATAAATGGTGAATTCATGGCGGTCACCATTAGAAAGTCTTCAAAACCAATAGTGCCAAATTCGTCTGTTTTCGCCTTGGAAAAGTGTTTTAGCCTGATTTCAGGAGTTGTCTTGTCTCCAAACTCAGATAAAACATTTGAGCTTTAAAATTCATAACAGTGTAACGAAAAGCTTTAGTGCTGACCATAATTATATCAATATTTTGTAAATACACACATAAATGTACAAGCTAGAATAAAATTTTGAAAGTACTTGACTAAAGAAAAATGACTGGAAAACTCACAACTCTTCAAAATCAATGACGCCATCGCCACTAATATCAAAGATTTGAAAAGTAGCTCGATGTCTGTTAATGATATTATTATCCCATTGAGGATAGGGTGTCAGGTCAACTTTTGCAAAATGATATTTATCTTTACTGGCTTGGACCTGTTTCCGCTCCTCTAAAATATTGGCGTACATATTCTTGATGTCTAAAGTTTCAAAATTCACAAGCTCCTCAACAGTTTTTCTAGCTTTCCAGGCTGCTTTCGAAGCCTCTTCATCATCAGGCTCCAAATCTGTAAACCATATATTCGAATCTCGGGGATTTATAGCATACCAGATCGTAAATTAAAATAGCAAAATTAGTGATAAGATCAACACTTGCAAGACCATACCGTCCTGATGAAAACATATGCGTTCTCCACTAAGGAATGGGAAAGAGAACATTCGGGCCATTCGTTGGGAAAACCAGTCACAAAAAACTTGCCCCTTAGTTTTGGATTGCACTGAAAAATCTGAGTCTGTCAAGCTGTAGTCTTTGCCAGTAAATTTTCGAAAGATTTTCTGTTTGATCAGTTTTTCTGAATTTATAGAGGTGTTCGATGATTCAGTCGATTCTTCAGTGAAAGTTCCAGAAGATGAGCTTTCATCATCTAGGGTCTGTACTCTTGCATTACTTGCAAGATTGAATTCGTGTGATCCTGCTGTGCTACCTCCATGTTCTGTCAATTTACTAGCAGCAAAGGAGACTGTTACGCTACTTTTCTTGCTGGCATTTCTAGTAATCATATTTTCTAATGTAGGATTTCGCGAGACAGTGGAGTGATCCATATTCAAGACGGTTGGCAACTCCGGGAGCCCTTAAAAGGTAGAGGTTGGTTAACTCCCCAATTTATACACTGGACCTGTACGTACCGTTACCGTACTCGCGACAGTCGCGACGCTTTATGGGGAAAGTAATTGACAAACGACGGACGGTTAGACAGTAAATACAAGATACAAAATAGCAATAAGTCTTGCTATTCAGCTAGAAGTGTTAGAACGTAAGCTCTGAGACAGACAATAAAAAGAAGTAGTGACTGAAAACTAGTCTGAAAAAACAACCAACTAAAACGGAAAAAATCCACACCAAATTAAACCAAAATAAAAAAGTGTCAAACGAAATAAATTTTATCCCTGTGATACTAAAAAGTGTACAAGTGAATGGTGATTTTATTTTAATACACGAACTGAATCAATCGAACATTACAAGCCAGAAATCTTACGCCGTTTAACGCTTACTTACGTTGCAGAATGACAAAAAGGAATTGAGAATGGGTTTCAAATAATACATGTACACACATAAAACTTCCAACACGCTATCACAATAAGAGATATCTGAGATTGGTAGGTTGACAAGAAACGTCATACATCAATAGTACCAAGTACCACCGAAGTTACTTAATATGATTCGTTCAGTTGATACAAAAAAACGCCTAAAAATATCTTGCATTTTTATAATATCGGTTCACGTTGCGCTTTTCATTGTAAACGAATAAGTTTCTGAAATTCTTACATACTATTTTACAATTTCATGGTTTTCAAACTCTGTATGAAATTATTATTGTTTCACAAAAATTCGTGTTTGCATAGTTGATGAATGAGTCAACGACAGATCAGTCTTGATCCTGTTTATAGTGACGATACTCTGGCTTTAACTCCCACATATTTTTATGAGGATTTTTGACGCAGTAGTTACACACCTCTTTTAAAACATCCTTCAGATAAGTCTAAAAAACGGAACATTATTAGCAAGGTTTTCTTACTTGCTTTATCACATGAACATGAAAAATTGAAAGGATAAATGCTTACTACAGGTTGATTTGTGATGCGAACCAAATCTTTCAAATTGTAATACTGATGTTCTTCGAAGGCACCAAACAGCATTTCCAAAACTTTATCCTTGTCATCTCGAGATTTCTTACCCTCATTCTTTTTCCTCTCGTCATACTCAATCTAAAATAAAATTTTGAAAGAGCAATCCCATCGAGGTACCCAAAAATCCAAATGAATAAAAAATGTAATAATCACTTACATTATGCTTGTGGTTCGCAATAGGTTTGTAACTATTAACTACACCCGTCAAACGCACAACCTGACGTTCAGGCTGAGCAGCTTTCTTTATCTCCTCCTGCTTAAGCATCATGTAATTTTTATCAGCATGGGGACGACATTCCAACTTTTGCTGGATTTTTCCTTCTACTGATATTTTAAGATCATCGACATTTTCGCCTGAAACAAAATCGAAAATGCGTCAATATTTTATCAGCACAAAAATTAAATTTTCGACCAGGCGTAGTCCCAATTTGTTAAACTTGTCTACAATAGCCTCCGCCATTTAAACTTGTAAATTCTTATCAAAATCTGTTCCTACAGTAATTCTCATTACCTTGATTGTACGAAAATACGCCGAGAGTCTGATTTGAAACCGGAGCTACAATCAAATCATGTTCCTTCGGAATGTCTTTCTCATCCGGTTCCTTCAAACACAGAGTCGCTTCACTCAAGGATAATGTCACTTTGGGTCGCTGACCCGGCGATGTTTTCGTTATACGTAATTTCGCTGCTTCCAAATTCCCAGGAATTTTTTGCCATCTAGCTGCCAGGTACTTGGGAACCTTAAAATTGCATCATTTCATTTCAAGTGTGTTCTCTACAAAACACTATTACTGCAGATATCGCAATTAGCAAATAGATTCTATACATCAATTCAAATACACTCTTCTGCCGTCAAGGATTACATTAACAGCATTTTCCAATTAACATAAATATCTTACCTTCACAAGCCAAATACCACGACCAGAGTTAGACATATCCACTTTGGTCATCTGAGCCTTGGCTTCTGACGATGGAGGATTCATGATGTCAAATTAAGTTTCTCCTCCGAAAAAGTGAACAAATCTCCCCTAAAACAATGGCAATATTGCACATAGATAGATTTTTTCCTATTCCATATTTCCCCTTTATTATTTTTATAAATTACCGTCAATGTCTAGATGATGGTTCACCTGACCTACTTTTCTCCGTTTTGTTCGAAACTACTTTGAGCCGGAATAATCGCCTAACTTATTCAGTACTTTAGCTTCCGTCAATCAAATGTCTCTGTAATAATAATAGCACTACAGATCACTAAAACTCGACCATGGACCACACCACACAACACACATTTCTCTTAATTCTCTGGCCATAAAAAGATACAAACGTACTCCAAATCCTTCCCGAAACTGTGCAGAGTGCAGAAGATGAGAAGACTCGTTACTCTTCTGTCACTATGTCTTTCTAAGTATACTTACATATAGACTGACACGGCACGCAGGTACCACTTGCTTCCATATAGTACCTAAGTCCCAGAGGTCCCAGCCTGCACACAATTTGTATTATACGTTCACGTTCTGACTTACAGATATATCTGCTGCATTGCTGTCTCTGAATTTATTTGAAAAAATAATAGCGGGAAAAACGTGCCTTGGGGATGGGGATTGGGGATACATTTAAAAACATCTATACCTTATAGCTCAGTTTCGTATATCCTGAAACAAATTTGTACTATACTAAAATTACACTTTGAACTATATTGTAGGATTGTTTATCTCGATATTTTGAGTTAACTTAGGAATTTGATCCGTGAGTGTAACCATTATTTTCTGGTTATCAATTTAGCAGACTGAAAACAGGTAATGGAATTTACAAAATTGTAATTGCTTACGTATTCGAAATCGATACACATTTTGCTATTGGGTTAGTATTTCATATCATTATTTGTTTACGATTTGGATTTTATTTTGGTTTCGTTCTTTCTGCGGTTTTTTGTATTTTAACGTTCATCGTTTAAAAATCGTGTTTAAAATTGATAGCAGCGATTCAATGCTTTTTATTAAGGGCTCAAATACGATACCATATTTTTTTATAGAATTTTGGAGGATGGTTGCGTAAAGATTAAAGATCGGAATATTTGCACGTGTTCAGATTGATGTGAGAACATTGGAAAGGATGGGCGTTTGAGAAACAGGGATTACTGCAAAGAGAGAAACGTTGCTATAATGACGACCCCTGAATTGAGGAGTAAAGTTGTCCAGCTGTACAAAACTGTAAGTATATTAAGTAGTATAACATGTATTTTGAACAAGTATGCGACGTTGATTAGGATAAATCGTGGAAATAAATTTTATCTGTTATTCGTGGTGCAGTTGTTATTTCTTGGGAGGGAGTACCCGAAAGGTTACATTTATTTCCGAGATCGATGCCATAAAGCCTTTGCTAAGAATCGGGATGTGAAGGATCCAACGCAAATTGCGAAGCTGATTGGTCATGGTGAATTCGTGGTGAAAGAAATTGAGGCCTTGTACTATTTAAGGAAGTATCGAACTCTAAAGCAAAGGTACTACAGAGATGAGGATGATGAAATGGCTTTAAGAAGACTGGAGTCTAAGGTTGAAAATAGGGCTCAAAAATAGCATTAATGATAACTAATGTTGTTTTTGTATTTTTCTTGTAGTTAGTTGGTATAATGTGCAATAAAATGTGGACAGGTAGACTGTTTTCAATAAATGGTTGGGTCCGTATGTGCTTCTGAAATAGAAGGGATTTTTTAGTGCATATTGGACACTAATGAGAAGAACCAAAGTTTGTTAAGATTTACATGAAATAAAAACATTCATCAGATTTATATTTTATTTCGGGTATATTTTACGAAAAATAACGAACATTTATTGCTATGTTTTTGAGTATTTGAACTAACGTCAGGTTGTTGTTGTTGCGCAAACATTTTAACACTGAAAAGGCTTATCAACCTTTTCTGATTATTTCCTCAGCTCCTTTTTAACTTCCGAGACCATCCTTTCTATCAGGACTTTTCGTAAATCGCTTGATCCTTCTTTAACTCCAGTGGAACTAAAACGGTGGCGTTTTGAAGATTTTTTATGTGAAGTTGTTGGATATGCGTTGCTTTCTTCACGTTTGCTCTTGGACTTAGATTTATGCTTCTTATGTTTTCTAGTCTTTTTATAGAGCAAGAAATTCCTACTCTTCGCTACGTTGTGACTTTCACTGTAGTCTGGGAGACCCTCTGAGTCGAAGGAGACTAGACTTTCCCCTGTGTGCCTCCTCGTATTTTTGAAGCCCACGCCATGAGTGGGCATACTGATCATACTTTCACAAAATTCATCGAAGCTGTCATCTTGGCGAATTTCAACGGTACTTTGTTGTGACTCCATGCTGCTAGTACTCATTCTTCTAATTGACTCCTCGTATTCAACACATTTACTTTCTGTTGCTTGCCAGCTCAGGATTTTTTCTTCGATGGTTGTTTCCTCCGGAAGTTCTACTGAAGCTTTAAGTGGAACGGGTATTTCCTTTTCAGATTTAGATTTTATCATCAGGTTTTTTTCATGTTTACAGGGCTTTTTCTTTCGCTCTGATTTCGACTTTCGTTTTTCTCTACTCAGGGAAAGTTCTTTGGTCAGTTTCCTCAATATTCCAGTCATTTCACTGTGTGCATATGAACTTGCTAGTTGGGATGTATTAGCAGAGAAAGGTGGAGTGGCAATAGTTTCATTGGTGACAGGAGAAAGAAGCTGAGCATCTGCATCAATGCACCTTAATAACGCATCGTCCTCAGTTTGTTGCGTTCTGTCCTCAGGATTAATTTCAACGGGTGTGTTGTCGCCTTCGGCCTTGTTCTTTCCGGCTTCTTCTATCCTATCGTCTTGCTTTTTTTGTGCTTCTTCGCCTTCAGCGTTGATTACATCACTATTCTTTGGGTCGGCTTCGGCCTTATTCTTTCCGGCTTCTTCTAGCCTATCGTCTTCCTTTTGTGTTTCTTCACCTTCAGCGTTGATTATATCACTATTCTTTGGGTCGCCAGCAGACCTGTTGTCCTGCTTATTGGTTTCTTCCGCTTCTGTTTCCTTGTCAGCGTGGTAATCATACTGCGTTTCAGAATCGCAGTAGCTCTCATCATCGTCCGAGCTGTTCCCCTCGGTGTCTAGATAAAACTCCTTATCTCCCTCATACATTGAATCATCTTCCGGGCAAATACCATCGTCGTCGGAGTCTTCATCTTCTTCCAGTACACGTTTTCCATACAACAGTAGCTCTTCATCTCTGTCATTATACCCTTCCTCCTCTGTTTCGTAATCATCGTCAAAATCATTAATAAACTTTTCATAATCACTCTCCTCCTCTACAGTTTGTTTTGCAATTCGCTTCTCTGCACGTAAGATTATTTTCAACGGGTTAATTTCAGCCCCAGTGGGTTCATACTCTTCTGGACTGTCTTCTTCCATATCTGGTATTTCTTGGAATTCGTCTAATCCGTGGTGTTCTTGATTGTCTGCAGGTTCATCGTCGTAATGCCTTCGTGTTAGACGGTAAGTACGTCCGTTGACCTCATACGTTGTTATTACGAAGTTATAGTGTCTAGCCCCAATTTTGTTCCACTTTGTACCCTGCTGAAACCCACCCGGAGCTCGCATTAATAACTGCTGTGAAATGGTTATCCTACGGTCTCTGCATTTAGAACAGTGAGCGGTTTGCTCATCAAGCGGTTGTGTCTGCTGAACTTGCTGGACCTTAGTGTTGACACCATTTCCCACTTTCTCTTCTTTTGTCTTTTTCGGGTTGATATTATCTTTGGTAACACTGACGTGAACTAGAAATCTGCAGCTTTGAAGCAGTTTCAAAGCTGTAATAGTAATCTGTAAAGCATTAATGGTAATTGCGTTAATTTTTTCTAATTATTGATTATGAAGCGGAAAAATAATAAATATAAAAACTGTAGGCTTTTAACTAGTTTTGCATGACCTTGTGACTCCGGCTGATATGAAGAGACCGGAGTCGGCGAAGATGAACCAATCCATGCTTTATGGATCTGTCCGTGAGACAGCAATTGTTGTTTTCAAGGGAAAGTCTTCTCAGATCTAAATTTAAAATCCGAGTCACAAGAGTCATAATTATTAGTATTGCGAAGTCTCGACCAGTCAAGATGCTTACAGATTAAATGGTTTCTAAAACTTTCCAAACTAAAACAACAAAGATCATGCACAAGTTCCAAAAAGTACGAACTGCATAAGACAGCCCCTTGCTCGCACTAACATTTGAGCTGTTTAATCCCTCCATTTTTAATGCGTGTGGGATGAAGGTTTCCACCTAATCGAGCCGAAGCCTCTTCCACGCTCTCGTCTTCCCCAATAACGTCGTCATCCTTTATTCTGTAGAATGAATTTTTCAAGACAATTAAGTCATGCAGTTGGATGCAATGGCGAAAAATAACATGTAAATCATGTGCCGTGGTAATTGATACGGATAATTTGCTCAGATTCGGGAACACTTGCGGAAGATGTCTGATAGCGTTGGATTTATACACTATCGTCCTCTTTTGTGAAGTGTGATGTCTAGCCTCTTGAATATTCCAAACTAATGTCTTGACTTTTTCCATGGGTTTCCCGAACTTCATTGACAACAATAGATTAGTTTTCACATAGGAGCTGTAAGGGCGAGGTTTACATTGAAATTCCGTTAAAATCACATTAATACTTAGCCGTTGGAGAGCTGGGAAGGAATCATTAATTTTATTAATGTCATCCACAATATTGTGAGCAATAGACAACCGGAAGACGTTTGGGAATAACATGGGCAGTTCATCGGGCGCTTCGAATGGATTTGACAAAACCTGCAGCTCCATCTCTGGTATATAAACTTTGGTATAGCGTGTCAATGCTAAATATTCCAGTTTCTGTCTGCAAACGTCAAGAACTATTGGAAATGACTCGACATCTTCGCGGGTGTAATTCACACGCAGGGTTAAGTGAGAAATGTCAAATCGATCAACAACTTGTGAAAGGAGCCCATTTGTATGCATTTGAGTCAAGTTCAGCTCCACAACGGTACTTCGGTCGTCGCCCGATGAAGAGTTATCACTTTTGCTTTCACTTCCGCTTTCATTACTGGCACTTCCTTCAGTTCCTTCCGCTTCCTGTACCTTTAGTTTACCGCTATCTCGAAGGTAATCTTCGTATGTTTGCCTGTACAACAATTAAATCAAATGTATTAAAGCTAAATGACGTCTACCGGGTAGACTTTACCCTGTAAAATTTCACCCTCAAAATGTCGGCCTTTGTGAAAGTGTCCAATATGCAATAATTTTCAAAATACAATAAAAATTATTTTCGAACTGCAAAACATTTGAACCTGCTAGCGATGTTAATTTTTCGCAGCATCGATCCTGGTAAAACGTTTTCATGTGGTTTCGGATCTCCCAAATTAAACGGTTGATTTCCAATAAGCTTAGCCATTTTCTTGAACTGATCCACTGGTTTAACCTTTACTCCACCTAGTGACGTGAGATTATCGGATTGTGTTGCTCATTTTGTGGCGGCTTTGTTGCTTTTCACAGCAACAAAACAACCACAAATTCATGCCACAACAACAAAACTACCATAGCCGCAATTTCACCAACATAACAAAAAAAGCAACATAAAGTCACAGTTTAATAATTTCTCAACTCCCGCACACCCAAATCAAAAGATTTCAACAACACATACACACATTAGTCACCGCGATATTGCAGTTCAGTTAAAATAAATGTCAAGCGTCTTGAACTAGAAAAAACAAATGGCAAAAATTGTATGGATAAAATTTGTCCAGTTTGTTTAATAAATACTTGCTATTTGCTTAACATTGTTTTTAAGTCAGCGTTTTAGCTTTGCATTAATAAGTTTCTACTTCGTGCTATACAACGAATTTAATATTGCGGTTGCAATATATTCCGACTGAAGCTCACTCAAAAAACATATTTCTACATCCACAACAACTAATAACAATTTACAGCACTAGGCTCCACCTTTGAGTAGAAACTGTGTCTTCATCATTGGCTTTGCAAACGTTTTGAAAGTCACTTTCTTCTGGGGTACGATTTGAGGGGCTGCATTTGGACGAGACGTGGTTAGTGTGAAGGGTTGATTTATGGCACTTCGTTTTATACCAGTTTGAATCTTATGTAAAATCCGTTTCTTCTCCTCTCGTTTCTTTTCTGCTAGCTGGACCAGAGACACGTTGAAGGGAGATTTTCGCGTACTTTGCAACAATGCTTGCCTAGCACGGACTTTCGGATCTATTTTAGGCTTTTCATCTGCTGAGTCTGTGACATCCGATTCTGCTGGGGATAACTGAAAAGGAGACATTTTAGCTTTGGTTAACAAAGCTTTCCTAAGATTATCTTTAATTTCCGCTGGAGATTTGCTTTGCTTCTCTTGCTGTTGTTCAGGTCCCTGCAAGCCAATGGGAGGGACATGAACAGGGGATTTTTTTGCAGCCAGTAGTATAGCTTTCCTAGCTCGGAACTTCGAATCCGGTGCAGGAGTGCTGTCCTTTTCGACAGTGTCTTGCAAATCTCCTTTAGGGACATGAAATGACGATTTTTTTGCCCCCTCTAAAATTGCTGCTTTGGCCCTAGATTTTGCATCTCCACTGGAACTTGCTTGCTGCTGCTCAGTTGGCTCTGCGCTTGCCACAGATGTAACAGTAGTAGTTGCAAAAAATAACGGTAATTGAAATGGAGATGCTTTCGCTTGATCGTAAGATTTTGGTATACCAAAGGGGGATCTTTTAGTGGTTTCTGCAGAGGAAGCCCCGTCACTAATATGAGATACTTCGGTAGGACTTGGCGAACATTCAGATGATCTCCCATCCTCACCCATTTCTGGGCCTACTGAATTTTTTCGACCCTGGCGAAAAGGTAGACCACCGAGCTTTTTGGACATACTTTGCAATCGACCTTTACCGGCGCTTGTGTTTGGCAAATCTTGTACGGAATTCGGGGATAACTGAAAAGGCTGCTTCCCCACTGCTCTTGCAAGCCCCCTCAGTCGATGTTTTGTTCCAGCGACATCACTTTCATCAGCAATTAATTCGGTCTGATCCTCCTGTGGTTCATTTAACTGGCGACTCGTGTTAGAAGACATCATAGCACTAGCTCGTGCTACAGTTTTGAAGGTATTACGAGATCTGCTCTCCAGCGTGATGTTGGTTGCGTGACGGCCGAATGGCATCATTGAAATTTTACGAGAAATTTGCCTAAAAGTTGTCAAATGTTGTTGCTCATTCTCTTCAAATTCCTCCTGTAACTCCTCTTCATATTGAGGCAGACTCAAAAGGGCAGATAGGCAATGGTTAATTTCCGTTTTCGCGACGTCAACTAAATTTATCTCCTGCATAAAAAACAACCCTTGTTCATATACTGAAGTACGTGTTAAAGGCGTAGGTACTTTAAAATTTGATAATATTCTTATCAAATCAATTTATTATGTGGAATAAATTTGGACAAACCTGTAAGCAAGGGAAAGCTTGCAAGATCATTTGCCAATGCAATCGCTCTTCACCGAGCCAGTTAGTTACAAAACTAATGGAAGTCACGTAGTAATTTAGATTCATGGAGAAGTTGAGAGGGCTTTCCTCACTCAAGGGATTCAACCACACTTGAATATCATCAAGTACGAGATTATTTAGCCTTTTACAACAGTCAACTACACGGTAAAAGGAGTCTGGTGGACATAGCTGGACAGACTTGAGGTAAAATTCATGAATTTTATCTCCCCATAATTTCAAAAACATGAGGAAGACTCTAGTTGGGGCAGTGCTTAAACCACGAATAAAGTAAACATTAATATTTTGAACTTTAAAATTTCTAAAGGGCTTGAAATATCGTTTGTTTTCTGGAATGTCCTGGGTATACAAAACAAATCGGTAGAAGGAGATTGTTTCTGAATGATCGTGAGGATGGATGGACTCCTCCTGTGATTTCCACTCGGACTTACAAATATCACATAGTCCAGAGAGCTTTACAACCGACTTTGTTTGGAGCACTGGCGTGGAGAAACGTTTCCAGTATTCACAAACCAAACGGGCTGTTTTTAAGTCCGCTACGCCGAAATACTGGAACAGATGTAGGAGAACCTAAAATAAAACTGTAAAGGAATATCATCAATTTTAAAAAGATCTTCTACTCCTCACATGCAGCTTTTCTATTTCTGAAAAAAGAAACTTTGATAGGCACGAACACCTTTGTAAAAACAGAGTTGAACTGTTTTCTAGACATTTCTTTTTTGCGATCATGATTTCCTTCTTCCTCTTTCAAAAATTTTAAGAAAAAATAAAAGCTGCGTATGAATTGTTCTGAATTGGACGAAAAGGTTTAATTTTGTCCAGAAGTATGTAGATCGTTACTCTTTCTTCTCACCTCTTTCTTTAGCAAAGGGTGAGTCCCTGCCTTGATTTGCTCTTCATTACTGGTAAGTCCTTTCTCTTCAATTTCTGCCCGAATTTTTTCCCGCAAACTATTCATTTGTGTAGTGACAAGAACTGCTTTAGCCAAACTTCTGAATCTCCCTGATTTCGCCTCCTTCTTCCTGGTCGCTGAAAAAATCGGATTTGCGGCTAGTTTCGTTAACTCAGACACTTTTGCCTTCATTGCAGACATTGGGGATAGGGGTGGAGGATGAGGTTTGTAGAACTTAAAAGGTTGATTGGTAATTTGTTTAGCTTTATAAACAAACTTTTCACGTGGAGTTAATTGTGGTGGTGCTTTCATGAGTTTAAATGGCTGGCTTTTTACGAATTTCTTTTCCTCCCCCGTCAGATGCAAGAACGTCTTAGGCTGCCCCTCCACTGGTTTTTCAATCTGAGTGTTCTCCGCCGTTTCCACTGCTTTTTTCCATATTTTAACAGGCTTGGGTGTAGGAGGGAACGCATTTGTAATTCCCTTACCTAACGAAGACATTATTATAATTGTGGTATGGACTGCTCTTGTTATTTCTGATAATGTTTCGGGGGGCGTTAAGCACCTTTTAGGCGAGACTTTCATATCTTTCTGTGTTGAAATTACAGATGGTTGAGGATTTTCGTTGATTACTTCTCGAGTCTCTGGAGTATTTGATTTTGGGAATGCCATTGCCTTGAGAGAAAGTTTCTTTGGGTTGACTGGTAATGTTTCGGTTTCAGGTTTTGGATCTGAACTTTTGGCTTTCCATAGCCAGGATTTCTTTACTGGTGCTTGCTGAGTAGGTTGGTGTGGTTTGATTTGCGCCCCCAATTGTTTTGCTTGAAGTATGCTCTCTTCCAACGCCTCCTTTACGGCATCTGACTTGGCTTTTGATGTTGAACTTCCTACCTTCCATGCACTCGATTGAATCGGAGATGATTGTTTTTTTACACTAAATTCTTCTGTACTTTTTTCTTTCGAAGTACTTGATTGCGTTACAGATTTATCTACTTTGGTGTTGGTCGCGGATGTCAGTTTTGAATCGACACTTTTTGCTGCCCATACTTGTGAGGATGATGGTGACAGTAGAGATTTTCTGGGCAAATCAGTGCTGACTTTCGACGGGGTCGAAGACGGTTCACATGGATTGATAACTATCTGTGGTTGTACCTTCGAATCCCCGCAACTCAATTTCCATCCACTCGATGGTTTCTCAGAAGCTTCTGTTATCACGTCTAGGTTTAATTTGGGATTTGTGCACCGGGTAGGAACACAAAATGCGGACATATTTGGTCCGGTCAGAAACGATTAGATAACTGCCATATTTTAAACGCTGGCTCATTGGAACTAAAATGTTGAAAACTTGCTGAAAAAATTTAACCAATAATTTTGGATGCAATAGGTATTACGTATTAACAACACAGATGCAGGAAGAACTTCATGTCTGGAACCACCGTTTAACCACCATGGGTCAATATATGGTTGGGGCAATGGCGGTGAATTTCTTTCGTATTAATTTCGATTGGAGAAAAATTATATGGTCTAAAAATAATTATTAATGATATTATTCTTACAGCAGATCTACAGATATATATGGTAAAGTAAAACTGGAGCAATTTTGGAGTTTGGAGAGATGATTACCTGGAAACCCAGGTCAAAATGTCAAATTGTTTGATTACAGGTCGCAGAGACTAAATACTTTCACTTATGGTTTCCTCTGCAGTTCTGAGCAATATGACCACAATTTTCCTTTCTCGCAGTCTGGTTTCTTCAGCTTTCAAGAAAAGAAGCTATTGGATTATTTAGTAGCATTTTCCGTAATATGGTGCTTGTAACGATGTGAATATGCTCAGAATTTTTACTGGTTTTTCACACGGAAATGTTGTGCTTACATTTTCTGTACCCAGACCATGAGTGGTATGCTATGGTTGCAGTAGACTATGCTATTAAAAGTGAAATAAGCAAAATTCCATGTTTTATTGCTATTTTGCTACGAGCATTGACCTTAGAAGAACACGGCGAAATGAGTCTTTTCGGTGAATGAATGAACTCAAATATGTTATTCAATTGAGTTTCGTTTCCTTCGAACGTCTTAGGTCGGGACAGACATACATACTACAATATAGCAATAAACTTGGCTGTATGCACATGTCTGTTTCTGCGGTAATGTTCGAAAGAATATCAAACGAAGCGTTTTTTTAAATGTTCCAAAATTTATTTTAAAACTACATAGGTTGTACTAACGCCTGGAAGGATCCATTTTTTGTAGGCAACTAAACAGAGATCTTTGTAGCCACACTTGATGTGCAGATTGAATGCTTAAGGAGGGTAGTCACTGAATCAATACTCACAATCAGCACAACTTGAGTCTGGAAAAATATAGCGAATGCGCGTTTTTGTGACACAAAAATCGTAGGACTGACCTTTATTAGAAAATTTACCCCTTCAAATATTATAATGCAAAAATTATTATTGAAATATCGTAGAAATGATGTGCAGTCAGGCAATAACAAACATTGCAGCTTAATAATTACTTATTGAGTAACGATATGGAAGAGCATGATTGTATCCGGTGTTCATTCTTATGAACAAAAATTGGAAGGTCATCACTTTTCAACCTTATGCTCCAGCAAGTCAATGGTAATGTCCCACAACTGGTTTTGCAGCTGAACGTCATTAGCCAAAGGATTTGGGGATAATTTTTGACTGTTAGCAAGAAATAGGCCTCCTTCATTCTCAATTTCAGGCGAAAGTGCTGCAAAGCAAACCGTATCCGCGCCTTCTTCGGGAGTCTTTAATAAAAACCACAGAATGAAAAATACGGAAAAAAACAGTGGTACGCATTACAGCCACAGCATTACAACACTCACAGGTGCACATTGTCTTACCTTAAACATACGAACTGTCAAGAACTTCAGCATTCTAAGCCAAGCAACTCCATCGTATAACTCGGTCTGTATAATACCGGGATGTAAAGAGTACGACCGGATTGGCGCTCCTTCCTCTTGATGCTTCCTGTCAGTAGCATTGCTGGCAAGAACTTGCAAAAACTTGGTCACCATGTAAGCATCAAATTTAGAATACCCTCTCCTATAATGTTGCCGCAAAATAGTATTAACAAAAATGTTAGAACAGCTGAAATTAATTTTGATAAATTAAAGTTAAAAATAATTCGACCATCTCAATGTTGGATAAATAAATCTTTCCCAAGAAGATAAGAAATATTCCCAACCACAAATACTTGTGTAACCATACATGAGAGAACATGTGAGGGCATCAATATGAGAATTTTACAATGGAAGACCTTATTCATGCTATAAAAATATGCACTATCAATTATAACGATACCCGGCGAGACCTAGCTGCCGAGAAAGGGTTGAAAAGAAATGGGAAAAATATTTGCTTTGGTCTTCCCCTCTTCGTGAGCAACGTGTGTCTACGCTAACTCTATACAATTTCGTTATAAGTACAAATAAACTAATTAATTTGTTCAAGTAACGAAAGCATGTTGTACACCTTAAAATTCCAATGATAATTACATTTTAAATTGAATCACTGACTTCATGAGCCTTTCCACGTGTACTGACTTTTATGTGAGGTATTTAAAGCTAGAAATTATTTATAACTTGAGAATAAATTTTCTCAATCAATTTAAACTCACTTTAACTGAAGGTCTGAGAAATCCACATGCCCACCAAATGAAGCGCAAGAGGAAACGTTTACAATCCGGCTGTGTCTCTTTCCTTTGCCTCCATTTATCAAAGCCTGATGAAGAAGCCTTGCCAAATAAAAGTGACTCAAAAAGTTTACTTGAAAATGTGACTCATAACCATCCACTGTTTCAGTGTAAGGTACGAACATTATTCCAGCTAGAAACCATGAATACAGAGATTCCTTGTTATCATAAAAGCTTAAAAAAATTGATTTCATCGCAATATTCCAACTGATACCGTACCATTGTTAATGAGAACATTGATTTTGTCAGTCTTCGCATTCACTTCCCTTGCGAACGTTTTCACAGACTCTAAAGAGGTAAGATCCAGTGCAAGTGTTTCGGCGGTTCCAGTGGTAACGCCTTCAGCCCTCAAGCGGTCAATTAATTGGGTTCCGGCGGATACATTTCTGCACCCAATAATTACATGCATTCCACATTGCAATAGCTTCTTAACAACTTCCACTCCAATTCCTCTCGCACCTCCAGTAACAACAGCAATATCACCATTTCTGTTTCCAACACCTGCAAAATTTACCCATTCCAAGTCACGACAATATCCTGCGGTAATTTCTAACTCAAATGTGTTATCACGTGTGTAAGGAAATTGACTTTGCTGGAACGGTTTGTTCGACGTAAACTCAAGAATAATTGAGCTATTATAATTTACTAAATCAAAACTACTGGTTTTAAACACAAGAAAAAAATAGGAAACAGCACACATTACGAAAACAAAAGTTCAACTTACTGTCAACAGAGAGTTTGCGGTGTCTTGTCAGGAATTCAATGGTATTAAATTTGAAGGCGATGACGTGAACTACAATCCAAGACCACACAAGCTTCAAAATACTGCTTGAGCGATACCCGCCTTCATCGGTCGTTTTCGTCATTTTGTGTATAAAACGACTTAATAAACTACTTTCTGTAATTATTCCAAAATAAAACTGCGTTACACTTACAAATTGGACGAAAACGTAGAAATCTCAAATGCTCGCAAATTAACCCAAAGCAGAGACTCAAGTCTTGTAGAGTTAGTGCACCAACAGCAAAAGGGTAAAACTGGGGCCAAGGAAGGTGACCATCAATCAACAAAACATCATTTGCTTGCAAAAAAAAATATTTGCTTGTTTGGGCGCATGAATTAAAAAACTGAACTACCTTGAATTTTCAATGCGTCCAGTACTAAAAAAGTTCAGTTCCGATTTACAACACCGGCACACTCTAAAGAAGTGTATTGATAAAAAACGAGCTTAGGAACACTTCATTTATTCTATAGTTGCAGGCTATGGTAAATCCAAAGTCCTAATCACACGAATATTTTTACAAGACAAAACAGACTAGAACGACTGCGAATAATATTAGCAAATTTTACTTGTTTTATTCAATATGTGCTCACAGTATGTACAAATACATACTTGCTTTAGGACAAGTAATTAGTCACTGTTGTTGTTACGAGTTTTTGCTGTCCACCTGACTTATTTAGATGCAAGTCTAGTAGTTTATAAGAAGGAAATTCATAACCGTAACATTTGATGCTAGTGATGCTACTTCTTCCCAAGCAACTTTGAATCGTCAATCTCGACTCCTATAGAGTTTTATTTTACCCCAGGGCAAATTCACACAAGCGTAATAGCATTAACTTATACACAAGCACATTACTTTTGCTATAGAACTTACTTGCTCTCTTGTTATTGTTAGTTTTGTCTGAAATAAAACATCATGCTTACTGCCTTGTCCTATAAAGATATAAAGTACCAGTGCGGATTAAATACGTAAATAATAGGTATATATCTCTATAATGCGCAACCACCTGCCGAAGTTGTACTACTTGATTACATATTTCTACATTTCTACTACTTTTTTGTGAACTTCTTCTATGTAAGTATTTTCTTCGAGATTCGCGAAAAAGTTTCTTCTTCTTTACGCGTACGCTTGTTTCGCTTGCTTTGAGGGTTTTAGCTTCTATCGTTAAAATACGCATCGCTCATATTCTCGTTCGTAAAATGCATTGCTTCATTCAAGTCGTTGTGATGTTCTTTACAGACCTTTAAAGCTCAACTCATTGAAAAAATCTTTGGGGACAATGCATGCACTGGCCATTAACACTTGCTGCTGCTATTGAAAAACACTAGTCTCGAGATATTTTATCAGTAAGCTCCCCCATGCACTTTAATAAATACATGATGAAATCAATAATTACTGATGATTACACTCTCACGTTCAAGTTCTTCTTTAAATAACTAATATGTTTTGTTGTTATCAATTTCCGTACTTATATTCAGTGTCTTTTTTCATGTATCCTCGTATAACAGTTGATTCAAAAGAAATCCATAAAGCAATTTCCTACTAATCAAAATTCACAACTGAACACACATATAGGGTAAACAATATGAATTACAGCGCTTCCCACAAATTATCTGATTAGTCAATGAACTTTTAACTTTCCTGTACATTCTTCCTTTCCCATTCGCCCAACAATAAATTTTATATTTTCTCACACTTATCTGCTTTTGCATCAGGGCATAGATTCAGATCTGATGGCCTACATCACACGAATCTTTGTTAAACGTAACTATTTACAAATTATTCACCCACTCATACATAAATTAAATTGGACATAAAATGTTCAAGACTTTAGCTGCTTATTGTTAGTTCTGCTTTACTGGTTAGTAGCCACCGTATACCTCTAAATCATTATTCGAGTTAGTTAAAGCTAATCAAAGCTAAAATTTTACACAATAGTAGTTATACCGTGTAAATCCATAGAGTAAACGTAAACCCCAGACGTTGCAGTCCAAAATAGGACGAACTCTTCAAAATTATCAGTGATAACATGCAAATATATTTCGAATACCTATATAATATATTTTGAACTATAATGTATGAGTGAGATTTACATATTTACTGTATGAATTTACATATTTACCAGTAAAGGAAATTTTTAAACTCCTTTACACGCCTAATCCCTTTTAATTATATTATAATCAGATTCCATACCTTGGGATACTTTTGAATAATAGGGGGAAATATGTCACGCTAGTCCATGCTTACATATACTAGAAAAGGCATTCAAAAGATTGGAAAAGTTCGAAATTCTCACACAATTTTTCCTACGTGAAATAGTTCATGTCAAGTTTCAATTACTTTGTTTAGGAACTTCACTTTTTTATCGAAGGGTAAGCTGACTTCAACACCCTTTTCACCTTTCCCAAACCCTTGAAATAAAATTCAGTCACTTTCGCATTTTATTTCACGAATGCACTGTATCATTGAAAACGCCAAAATGCTTGATAAAAATTAACTTAACGAGACGAGTAGGACATCATGTAATAATTTGTCCACCTCAGCTGATTACATCAAACTATTAGATTTTAAAATGTTTTATTGGAAACATTCAGTTCCATTTTACTATGTAAAAGGTGCCATTCTACTTTACTACCAACTTTTCTACGGTACTGACTACTGACGTGTAGCAATCCCTAATTATTTCAGATTCGGAACAAGTGAGACGGATTTGTATGAGCACTGCAGAACTATAGATCCGATCAGGTGCAGAGTTCTCTGACTTCATGCCACAATACCCCCTTTTCGGGCCTCAATCTTTCGGTAACATCTACATCAGAGAGCATTCGGCAAGTATAGAGTCAACAAATACGATGCATTCAAAACATATGTACATCTCCAAACTTTCAATATTTTTATGTTGATTGCAGTTATAATAAAGTCCCTCTTTTTAAAATTATCTCGCTGAGTATAATAAACAGCACACATTCATTCATTGATACATTGCAGTAGCTTTTTCTCACGTATCTTCCACCAATATAAAAATTCCCGAATCTTTCCCAAGTCCCAACTCATTTCCTCTTTAACCGTAATATTTCACCAAAAGATCCAATATTTTCTTTTAAAAAATTACCGCAAAACCTAATTACTTCATACGCCCATACATACCTACACCTGTACGGATGCAAATACTGAGTTCCTCTCAAACCACTCGCAAAAATCATCACTTTCCCTTAGAATTGCGTTTCTGCTTCGTCAAAACCTCAATAAACTAAGGCTTATATAATATTCGTAAAACAAGAATCAAATAAAATGAAATTTCCCCCTCCTTACCATTAGCTGACATTTTGCCACAAGTTTAATTCAGCCTCGAACCAAGAGAATTTCCTCCGACTCAATAATTACAGCACCCTCACTCCAAAAGTTCCTTCTCTCCAAAAGGAACGTTTTTCAGCGATCAGAAAAATACACAGGTTTGGAGCTCCGCGAACAGAATACCAGTTGATCTTGCCAATGATCCTATTTAGCTTGAACACAAGAAAAATTCCGTGCCAAAACTCTATAATACAGCGAAAAACTGAAGAATGGAAAATTATTTAATAAAATGACTCAACCTCTATACAGCCATTCCCATACGTCACCACAAAAAAAATTACAATGAGATAACCACAAAAAAGTCAAGACAAAATAGCATAGTATATGTATAAAGGTCTAATAATTATTCAGAATTCACACATTATATTAACACAAAATCATTTCTTCGAATGCATATTGTAAAAATCGCTCCAGGGGTAATCCCATTGATTCATGTATGAATACAAAAGATTTTAAGTCAAGTCAAACGTCCTCCTTCCTAACTTTTATCCATTCTGACTTTTCTGACAGATAGAAAATTCAACGCGTTTACCGGCACGCAGTCTTTCAGCTTGCCTGTATTCATACACGTTCGTGAATTTGTATATATGTACTTACACGGGTGGTGATCGATACGAAAGAAACCACTGTTGAACCAGAACAACTGGAACTGCTATGCTCTATACGCATATAGGAAAAATATACGTCTCGGAACGAACAGCTCAAGCTCACACTAAAACATATGCCTGTGTATTTCAAGAGAGATTCAAGACTCCAAGTCCACGACCCACGACGACAAGACAGAAACGATGATCACATGCATAGAATAAGAGAAGCAATGTCCTCCCTTTAAAGTATTAAAAGCCAAAGAACTGTATACAATATATATGTACAGTATATGTACAAGCCACATTAAAATCATATATTTTAACCGAGAGGAGAGAGCAGATTTGAGGAGGAGAGGAACCTTGACATAATGGAAATTTTGTAGGAGCGAAGACACGCCAAATCTTTAGATGGATGGATTATATAGACTGAAAGATGTAGTAGCAAGCTATCTTGTGTACCCTGAAAGCTGCGAGGTGATTTTATGCTAGACAAACGTCATCTAGTGATAAGAGGAAGCACTCTACTTTTAATACCATTTAGTCATATATATATAGGTATATTATGAGACCCATTCAGTACAATTCAAGTACCACAGAGGTGAGTAACTATATTTTTGCAAATGCATATTTTGTTCATATGTATAGAGTATATCTATAGACTTGATAGATTTGTGGAATTGAAAATAAATTAAGTGAACAATATTATTTTGTAATAGTCAACGAACACTAAAGTGAACCTTGTGTGATATGTGAAATTGTTGGATGTGGACTTTAAAAGGTAATAATGATAATAATTAACATATTATAGGAGAGAGAAAATTTTGCGTGAGCTTTTTAGTTGTTGTGTTGACAGGTTTAGGGAGACAAAAAAAATGAATATCTACGCAATAATTGGTAATACCTGTTTAGAGAGATGTTATACTCATTAGTCATTGGTTGGAATTTAGGGTTTTTATGTATTCTTGTTTAGGGTCTTCCTTCCGGATTTTCCAAGAAGGTTGTAAAGTATTACTTAAAACTGAATAATTATTGCAAGTGTGATTAATTAATTATGGTATTTGATTTAGCTGTGTATTTATAAAGTTGAATTTTTGAGTATTTTTAAAGGGCAGTAAAGTGATTTGGGCGTGATGCACAATTTGATAGAAAAACATATAAGGATTGATTGTAATTGCAGATGTTTATGAGAGTTATTTATTGTTTTGTGAATGACGTGTGTGTATACAGTGCACTTTATAGTGGGTATTGTGTAGGCTATTATAGGAGGTTATTGTTGAATGTGTGTATTTTTAGTTG
The DNA here is from genome assembly GCA_034693705.1 of Spatulosminthurus flaviceps. Lineage (NCBI taxonomy): Eukaryota > Metazoa > Arthropoda > Collembola > Symphypleona > Sminthuridae > Spatulosminthurus > Spatulosminthurus flaviceps. The sequence goes on from JAQFXU010000788.1 coordinate 38,978, forward strand.
AATGTCTGACAGTAGTTGGAGTTAGGAATTTGCTCAAGTTAGAAGGAGTGTTTTGGTGGTAAACATCATTTAGATTGAGAGGAAGAGGGAGTAGATGATGTTTAAGTGTTGTTGTGGGAATGAATGATTTGGTATTAATATGAAATGTATGTAATTTATAGTGGACTGCAGCCCTTCCTTTGCACGTACCTACCTGGAGTTAGGGAATGATTTAATCTTGAAACATCACTTGATCATGAGATGAGTTTCATGTGTGTACGACAGACTGTGGAAAAGTATTGGCTTGGATTTCTCAGTATTTATTTGGCTCAGCAAGTGCACGGAAGGAGAAATTCTGTGTCATCAGGGTGATTATATAAGAAGAAAGAACGGGATTATTTACAAGTGTATAGGATTTTTGAAGGAGAGGAACGTATATTGGCGGAGTATTTTATAGGTAAGGGTGTATGCGATTTGGAGATCAGAACTTTTGCATAACTGGAATAGCTTAGTGGTAGGTTATAGTGTGAGTTTGGGTGGTGATAGTTATGTGGCTGGTTTGAAATGTTGGAATGTGGGAATGAATAGTATCAATGAAGGTTTTATTGTTATTTTTTGGCCAGAGTTGCTCCAGGTTCATAATGCGTTTGGAGATGGGAGGATCAGAAACCGTAGCAGTTGCTCTAGTCATATTTGGACTCATTGCGGGCATTGAGGTATGTACTATGGAAACTTTGGATGTAACTTGGCATATTACTGCCTATCTTGAATAAGAAGTGACAATTTTTTCAGGATGATCAGTGAATTATAGTGTGGTATTTAAGGAATTTTATGGGTGCAAAGCCTGAAGGGTGTGATATTTTAAGCGATTTTTATCTTATATGGATTGATTGAGCAGTGTTATATTTTGATTGTTGAAGCGTCTATTTGGATGAATTGTTATCACGTGTACGTGTACCTGTAAACAGTGAAGCGGAAGTTCTCTTTGAAGTAGTGCTTGGATCAATTCAGATTGGTTCAAGAATTTTACTCGAATTCAGTTTATGAGCGGCTTGTTTTAGTTTTTATAATATTTCAATCAAGCAATTATAGTAGGCCATCCGCAGATCCGGATGGGAACGTTCTTAGTACAGTTTGTTTTCAAGAAAAAAAAGTAATAATAATAATAATAATAATTATTATTATTATTTTATTACTTTTTTTACCATTCGCAACTTTGAGTTAAAAACCACCAATTGTACCAGGACGTTGCGTTCTACGTTTATACAACATGTAATGTGCATATAGGACGAACCCCATCACCATCATCATCATCCCGACGATGAAGCTTTTAGTAAACAAGTTGCGGCAAAAAATGCAGTGCGAAGATGCGAACAGCAAAATAATTAAACTTTTTAATTATAGGTCAATTATTTAAAAATAACACCAAAAACTTCGAAATAAGAAAATCCTAACTTTTTATAATTTATTTCGAATTATATTAA